>WSFP011331606.1:0-38931 GCA_009831015.1 Picea engelmannii
TAATGTTTTTGAGCTTAGGATATCTAGATAATGGTGACGGGGTGGTTTCATCATACACTACGAGCCTGGTCCTACTTGAATATGATTACTCTAGTCATCACTGAGATTTTTTTGTTTCTTGCCACCAGGGGAGATATATTATAAGATCTTTTAAGACTACTTTGGTGGTTATTCCGATAATGCATCACATGGTCAATGAGCCAATTTGTATGGGTAGGGTGTGCCTTCTCCTCGGGGCACACAGAGGTGAGCTAATAATCTTTTTGGATTCACCATTTCTTTCTAGTAGCTTGGATTCATTTGTAAAGTGACAGTGATCTAGACTATAGAGCATGTCTTTGACTGTGAGGATTGTTGATGAATTTTTTTGTGAGGATTGTTGATGGATTTTTTGCAACAATCAATGGAAATTTCCCAAGTCACAGTTAGAACTTGAGTGCCTAATAAACATGGAGTTATATTTGATACCTGAGTCTCATTAGCTCAAGATCATTATCAATACATAAAACATAATTATGTTGAATTTGCATTGATTGACATTGAACCAACATTGGTAAACCTTACTTTTTATTACAATTCATAAATCACTCATGTTGGTTTGAGTTTGGTCTCGAGCATCATATCGCCACTCCTTCAAAGCTTCTTTTAGTAGACACATTATTATCTACCGGGTTTAATGCATTTTGAATGCAATTATGTCATCTAATGAAATGATCGTGATTCAGAAGAAGAAGACAAGTCTGGTAAACAACTTTGTAGGACATTTACATTATCATCTAAATGGGATTGAACAAGATCATATATTCAACATTCCACTTAAATTGATCAAAGATATAACCATAAAAATAACATAAAATCTTGAATAGATCTATGTGGGGCTTAAAAAAAATCTCAAATAATAGTTGTTCAAAATATTAGAAATAGTAGGGCTTGCAAACCTTAACAAAGTTCCTATAACAATATTTAAAGAAGAAATTGAATGTGTTTTCTCTTGTGAGTTGGGATAAGGCTCCCTCGGACCTAGAATAATAGGGAGATCCATGCAGAAAGAGGAGGGAAAATTAGTTTCAAGCTTTCATAGTGATAACACATATGGAAGCCAAATGGAAAAAGACACGACATTGAAAAAATTTAGAAAAAAAGGGGAAATCTAAATTGTTGTTACAAAATTTGGAGGGAAAAATGTGTTGTGTTGTGAAACCCTTCTCTCATTTTAGGAGGATCCTTGTATGCTCCTTCAATTGAACCATGAATTACTCCCATGACCTAACCTCCTTAACTGTTTTTTATCTCATGATGATTTGGTGGCAACAATGACTACGTGGTCCACCCAAGTTTTTTTTATAGTTGCAAAGTGGGACCATAATAATCTCCTCCTTAACCTTCAAATCGAGCATTTCATTCCCAATATCACGTGGGATGTTGACTTGGGCTTTGCATAACAAGCTACTTTCCATGTTATTGTCCACAAAGTTTGTTAACCATTTCTTCACTGCCACACTAGAAAAGTGGGTATGTCTATCAAATTATGTCCCTAAAGCAACCTTATTCTCAACTAAAACGACATGGAATTCTTCTTTTGAAATTAACTTATCATCCTGAATGAGGGTTGGACCCCCCAATTTCTTCACACCTTCAAATAATTTGAAGAACACTTGAGACTTCTTGTGTTGAAGACCATCACATGCTATTATCAGTTGTTGGATAGTCTCAATTATGCTATCTAACCCCTTCTAAACTCAGTGAGCCTACTATTTGAAGGAAATTTGTCCCTTTGTCTTAAGCGAAGACTCGCATACTTCATTTTTCTTAGTGAATTTATCAAGATAAGTCTCACATAAAGCTTCACCTTTTCTTAGTTCATTTTCCAACATTTTCTTAAGACTAATGATTTATTGGGCCATAACATAGGCTTCATTCACAACTCCCCAAAAGTCTAAGAACAATGTCAAATTTTCTTCCACATTGCTTGAAATAGCCTTTTTGAGACTAGATACTAGTCCTTTAGCTACTTTTACTTTATTTGTCTTCCTCTTATGATCCTAGTGAGTCTCTCCAAGTATCTGAATGGTGAGAGTCTCAACAAATATAGGCTCAGGGTTCAACACCCTTTTGGATTATGCTACCTTGTTCCGCAGCTCTTGCACTTTATTTTCCTATTCTCTAATTGCATGCTCTAACAATTTACTAGTGGCTTTATGCATTTAGAAAACACAAGAAGCTCTAGTATCTTTAGCATCAAATGGAATTCCTTCTTTTCTATTACTTTCTCTGCTTTAATCCTTACTTTGGAGTTTGGACATCAACATAAATATCTTCAAAGGTTGGCATACTTAGTTGCACCATTTCATTTCCTTTTGACCTAGTAGTGTTTACTTGAGCAATAGCCACATAAGCAAGTTTGACCACAACATCAAGAACTTCAATGTTATTAGCAGGATTAACTTGATGTTGAACATTTCCTGTACACAACTAATCATGCTCATTGTTTATAGAACAATGGAGAAGATCCAAAAACAATTTTAATATATATATATATATATATATATTATTCTAGTACCTTTTTACATTGAGAATTGGTCAATCTTATATACAATTAAAGGTGGAGGGACGTGATCGAATATGTAACCCTTCGCTACTAAGTATTAACTATTAAATATTATTTGACAGTTAATTATTTGGTATATTACAAGTCATCCCTTCTCTGGAATGCTTCATCCACAAAGCATTGGTAATGAAGGGTATTTTAATCTAAGTTCTTCATTTTCATTGGTAGCTTCATCTTCAGGAAGGTTCCTCCACTTAATGAGATATTCATTGACACTTCTAGAACAAAATATTTTGGTTTTGACTTCTAATATGCACTTGGACTCCATAACTAACTTCTTTCTAATCGGAGCTAAACTGGGGATTAATTCTATAACGTTGTTTCATAATTGTGCTCGAGGGAGACCATGAGGTAGGTCTTGAAAAATGGTATTATGTTTTCCAAGAATCTCATCAAGACCTTTAGGAACATCAATTTCATTAGAGAATGCTTCGATGGAACAACAATGGAGAAGGTAAGTTTGTGCTCCTTTCTCATTCTTCTCCATTCTATTAGATGAGATTATTTGCAGGGGTGGACTTTTGATTTCGTTAAACTTGTACTTTGAGACCATCTCATCTATTTATTGTACTCTGATTTCCTTTGATAATTGAATTGGTTTTCCACCATTCCTTGTGTGTGAGCGAGCCTTGAGTGCTCTGCTCTTCATTTCCGTTCTGTCTTTAACTTGGTATCAGAGCTCGAGGTGGAGGAGCCGAAGATCCCTGTGCGTGGAGACAGGAGCCTGCGCTGCTGTGAGTGAAATTCGCGCGCGTTGTGAAGAGCAGATCGCTGGTATAAATCTGTTTCTTGCTGGTGGTAAGATTGTTTTGTGAAATCTGTTCCTGCTGGGCGCGACTGGGCAAATCCGCGTTCTCTGGTAACTCTAAGACGCGCGACTTGGAGCTTGGAGCGCGTGACTGTTGAATTCGCCCGGATCGCAAATTTTTTTTCTCTCTGTGAGCAGATCTGTGTGAGCGCTGGAGGAGGAGTCCGCGCTGGAGGAAGAGTCGGCGCTGCTGTGAAAAGAATTGTTTGCTGTGGGCAGATCATAGATCGCTGCCACCGTGAAAGAGTTGCTGACTGTGCACCAGAGAAGAATTTTTTTTTGTTTGTGGGCAGATCATAGATCGCTGCCACTGGAGGTTGACCCCATTCTTTGATTTGGTTGGGTTCTGTTTCGGCGGCTGCCTCCTGACAAGAGCGTTCCCATTATCTTTGCTTCAGAAGTTGACTGCTGTTGCCTCCTGGCGCAGCCTGCAAAAGATCAAGGTGGGCTGTCTTTTTTTTTTTTCTGGAATTTTTTTTTTGCTGATTAGCCTAGCATTCACCTCACAGATCAGCTGAAATGGCCAACGCCCCACATCATTTGGCTGATACATACATCAATGAGGCTTCCAAATTGAATGGAGAAAACTACGTCAATTGGAAATTCAAGCTGCAAACTGTTCTTGAATTACTTGGTGGCTGGACGATTGTGAAAGGCACGGAGCTGAAGCCTACAGATCCTGCATTACTTACAGATTGGAATAAGAGGGAAGCCAGAGCAAAGGTTACTTTGCGAATGTCTGTGCAAGACAAAATTATTCCTCACATCAGAAATTGCGAGACGTCTACGGAAACATGGGACGTGCTCAAAAGTCTTTATGAAATCAAAGATGCAAATCGGGTATTGTTTCTAAAGACCAAATTGATGTCAATCAAGATGGAAGCAAATGAAGGGGTAAGTAAATACATCTCTCGCATAAAGGATTTAAGTGATAATTTAGCAGCTATAGGTGAAAAAGTATGCTCCAAGGTAAGCATATTTCAAATGGTTTTTGGGCAGAAGCTGTGAATACTGCTGTATATTTGAAGAATATCAGTCCAACAAAGAAATTAGAATTTCAAACACCATTTGAAGTTTTGAATGGATATAAACCTGAGGTTAAGCATCTACGAATTTTTGGTTGTAAAGCCTTTGCACACATACCAAAAGATGATAGGAGGAAACTAGATGCTAAATCACTCGAATGTGTCTTTGTTGGGTACTGCAATGATCAGAAAGCCTACAAACTATTTCACCCTAGCTCTCATAAAATAATTGCTAGTAGAGATGTGGTATTCCATGAACATACAGATAATAGTGATAAAACTGATCAAGGGAATACTTTTGCTAATAATGATGAACATGTCAAATTAAGTCAAATTGTTGAAGAGCAGGAAGTGGAACAGCCACAAGAGAACCAGCAGGAACAGGGAAGCAGTAGCAAAAGCAGCATGAACACTTCGAACAGTTCAGATGATGAGACAGCAGAAAGCAGAAGGATAATGAATGGAACTCCTACAGGTGATGTAGTACCAAGAAGGTCTGCAAGACAGACTCGTCGTCCTTCAAGGTATGATGACTATGCTTTAATGACTAATATAATGCAAGTCAATGAACCAATGAATTACAAACAAGCCAAAGATAAAGAAGAATGGGTGGAAGCAATGAATGATGAATATAACTCAATTATGAAGAATCAGACTTGGGAATTAACAGAGTTACCAGAAAACAAAACACCCATAGGATGTAAATGGTTGTTTAAGGCTAAGTTTAAACCAGATGGCAGCATTGACAGATTTAAAGCTAGATTAATCGCAAAAGGTTATGCTCAAAAGGAAGGAATAGACTTTGAGGAGACTTTTGCACCAGTAGCGAAATTAAACACAATTAGAGTTCTGGTTGCATTAGCTACTGCACATAATTGGAAAATCCATCAATTAGATGTGAAATCAGCTTTCTTAAACGGTGAATTAAAAGAAGAAGTGTACTTAGAACAACCCGAAGGTTTTGTACAAAAAGGACAGGAGCATCTTGTATGTAAATTAAAGAAAGCTATCTATGGATTGAAACAAGCCCCTAGGTCATGGTATATAAAGATTGATTCCTTCTTTAATCAAAAAGGGTTTGTGAAAAGTCAAAGTGATCCTAATCTTTATGTGAAGAAAGATAAGGAAGGAAATATCTGTTTGATATCTTTATATGTCGATGATCTCATCATTACAGGAAATGCATGTAAGTTGATTGCAGAAATCAAAAATCAACTATCACTGGAATTTGAAATGAAAGATCTTGGTGAACTACACTATTGCTTGGGACTTGAGGTTTGGAAACAATCTGGCAGAACTATGATCACTCAAAGTAAGTATGTAAAGGAGATATTGAACAAATTCAATATGAGTGACTGCAAAGCATCAGCAATTCCTTTAGAACAGAATGTGAAGTTAAGCAGTCAAGATGCAACAAAGGATGCAGATGGAACTTTGTATAGACAGTTGGTGGGAAGCTTGAATTATCTCACCACTACAAGGCCAGATATATCATATGCAGTCAGCATTCTTAGTCAATTCATGGCTAAGCCAAAAGAAAGTCATTGGAAGGCTGCAAAGAAGGTCCTTAGATATCTAAAAGGGACAATGAACTTTGGTCTTTTATATACTGATAAGTGTGATGTTCAATTGGCAGGTTTTTCTGACTCTGATTGGGCAGGAAATCCAGATGACAGAAGATCTATTACAGGTTATGCATTCAACATTGGATCAGGAGTAGTATCATGGAGCAGCAAGAAACAACCCACTGTTTCTCTTTCATCCACAGAAGCAGAATACAAAGCTATGGCTAGTGCAACATGTGAAGCTGTCTGGTTGAGGAGAATTCTAGAAGATGTTGGAGAAAAACAAACAGAACCCACAAAAGTATATTGTGACAATCAGAGTTCAATCAAGCTGGCACACAACCCAATTTATCATGCAAGGACCAAGCACATTGAACTGCAACATCACTTTGTTAGAGAAAAGATTGAGTCTAAGGAGATTGCACTTATATATTGTAACACAAGTGATAATGTTGCTGACATATTTACAAAACCTGTTGGCAAGATTCACTTTGAGGATCTTAGACAGAAATTAGGTGTTGTAGAAAATTCATTTCTACATTAAGGGGGTATGTTGGAATAATGTAGAAATGTAAGGGATTGGGTTGTTGTGATCTTCTTAAGTTTAGCATGGATAGGTTAGAGATCCACATTTCATGGATCTAGAACTTGGACTGTTGAGACCATCTCATCTATTTATTGTACTCTGATTTCCTTTGATAATTGAATTGGTTTTCCACCATTCCTTGTGTGTGAGCGAGCCTTGAGTGCTCTGCTCTTCATTTCCGTTCTGTCTTTAACTCTTCCTACCATTTTCGAAGAACTCTAGGAATTGTTTCTGTAAATTTAACCCTACTGTACCAATCGTGGACAACCATTGGGCTCCTAATACTACATCCACTCCCCTGATTTCCATGAAATACATGGGGGCTTGTAATTGGTAATCCTTATGACATTTCCCTGTGCATGAGGTAGTTTGATTCCATGGAATTGCAACTTGAAGGTCGGAAGAGGGATAGATAAACATCCTTAATTGTTTTGCTATTTTAGTATCAATTAACTTATGAGAACTCCTGCTATCTATTAGCATTGTTACTCTTGTCTTTTTAACGTAGCCCGAAACCTTCAGAATTTGGGGTTGTGAAATGTTGGTCATCGTAGCAGACGAGAGTGTTGGAGTGGAGTTCTAATGGTCATATCCTCTAGGATTTCTTGATTCTTCATTGGAATTATCTGAATATGCGCCCTCCTTAGACAATGTTGGATGTATAGAAGTTCTTGTTCTTGCACTTGTGGCTTGGCCTCTAGTTGGGAGCATGACATCTAAAACACCAATTTTTGTCATCCTTTAAGTCAAAGGGTGGAATCCTTTTATTAGGGGGAATATGCTTTTGGCTTGGTTTCTCAGAGTGGGACCATGGGACTTATTGCAAGGATGTCAGTTTTTCTTCAACAATTTTGGCCTTTAGTCATGCTTGCTCAATGTCGTTTATATCTAACATTTTGAGTTCATTCCTTATGTTTTCTTTCAACCCTGATATGGCAAATTGTAATAGATATCCGTTTGGTAATTCAAACATGCGAGTAGCTAACACATGTAACTCGTTAAAAATGCATCCATCAACTCCCACTGTTGTAATCAAGTGGGTTTGGAAAAACTTATTTTTCCTTAATGTTTTGAAACCTCTTGAAAAAATGTTTGAATGCATACCAATTTCTTAACTGGGCTTTTGAGTACTACCACAAGATGATCCTTCTAGGTGAAATGATGCAACTTTTTTTTTTTCATTGTCATACATTTGGTGCAACTCAAAATAATACTCGAGTATGGTTATCCATCTAGTGGTCTCTCTATCATCCTCTTTGTCAAATCTAGGTACATCAATTTTTAGTTTGTGTGTAAATCCGTTACAAGAACCAAAATTAGATGAATGCTTTGGCCATGGAAAAGTGGAATCTGAATTCAGACTACTCAATCCCTTGCTCATGCCTTCCAATTCTTTAATTTTGGCTGCATGGTTATCAGAGTTGTTGCTCTAATCTTTCAAACTTTGTTCCACCAATGCAAGTCTCTCGGGAAAATCATCCATTTCCTTGGTTATTTGATCTGTAAATTGTCATGGATATTCCACTGGAATAGTTTGTCACGACAAATCTTAAACTATTCTGAAATCTTAGACTTTGCAGTTTATTTCCTTAGATCCCAGAATAGTTAATTACTAGCTTTGCTTGAATTTATGAAATCATTGAATTACAAAAATGAACAAAAGAACACACCATCCACATAAATGAACACAAGATTTTCCATAGGAAACCTAATACATAAGAGAATCTTGTTGATTAAGTTGAGTTGTCATTGATGTCAACCCTTGAAGAAAGCCCCGTAGCACAAAGGTTGGGTAATGGACCCAAGATTGTTTGATGTAAAGATGATTCGTTATTGTCTTGTCATGGTTGATAATAAGTAGAAATGGATGAACTCCAAAGTGGTCCCCTTATGGTGAAAGCCCTCACGGGGAGACGCTTTGTGAATTGAGTTATCCTAAAAGTATGGTTAGAGAACCCATGCTTATTTGTGGAATAATAAGATGAACATCGGTGAATTTGTCAGTGAAACTATCCTAGATGGATAGTGTTTGTCATGCCATTTTCGGTGGTATGTGGAACGTCACATAATTCTTCACGGTTAGAGAGTTATGGCCATGAGAAGTTGGAGAACTCAGGTTTGGGTAATGGACCCAAGTTTGTTTAATGGATAACGGTATGAGTTTTGATATATTTTTAGGTAATAATATTCTATATGGATAGTACATGTCATTCCATTTTTGGTGGTATGTGGAACATCACATAACTCATCATAGTTTGAGAGTTATGGCCTTACGAAGTTGGAGGACCCTCATATGTCATCTAGAAGCCCCAAAATGTCAAAGTAGTCAAAGTGGTTTAAGAGATTTTAAAAGATAAATAATAAAGTGAAGTGATGAGTGTACTATAATTCAAAGTGAATACAAAATAAATTAATTCAATAATAAATTTAATAAAGAAATTGAAAGTGGGTTAACCCTAAAATAAGGAAAGTGGACAAAGTGACCGAGAATATGTTTATAAAGAAATTACTTGGAGAGTATAAATAAGAGGCAATGCTCTTTCATTTAAGACACACTTGAGCTTATTGAATACCTATAGGTGTCTGAGGTAACCAAAGGATATCTAAGCCAAATTTCTAAGGAAAGTGAAGAAAAGAAGGCTGAAATTCAAGAAAGGATAAATTCTTTTCATGATGCTTTCTAAGGTATGTTTTTTTTCAGGTCATCTCACCATTTTAGCAATAATTTTTTTTCTAGAATGATTCAGACCATGAAATTGCTATGACATCGAGGAAACATATCCAAGTATATGTGGTAAAAAATTCAACTTGTGAATCGTATTTTTGGAGTTACACTCCGTGGAAAATAAGGTTTGTGGTTAGTCATGAAATTAGTCAAAAACATGTGTTTCGGGTAAAAACGTCATAACTTCTTCATAACAGATCCAAATTCAATAAGACTGAATGTGTTGGTTAGAGTATAGTTTTTAGTATGCTTTGTAACAGTTTCAGATCAATTCATCAAATATTTTGTGCAGGGCACGCTCTACAAGGTCATTCTCTAGAATAAGTTGGAATATAGCAAGGTGTGTCATTTTTTCCATAAGTCTTTTTCTGAGAAGTTCCAAGTAGTGACACCTAGAGGAATTGCATAAAACACACTAAAGAACATTGTGTATCAGTTTCAGATATTTATTAATTACAGGTACAAAGTTATGATTATTTCAAGTTATTGTTGTTGACTAATCCAAAACTAGTCTTGTGAGACTAAAGAAATGTTTGATGAAAATGTTAGTCTCTTGTTGTTAAAGTTACGGAAGGTTTGCAGGTATGTGATCATATACACCAAGTCTATTACAGAGTTACAAATCATATTTGGATGATGAAATTGATGAGGGCTTTTGGTTGAGGTACAAGTTGAGTACATGGTTGAGACAAGTAGTTGATGAATTGACACATACATGAGGTGTATAGTTGATGATGTTGGTACATATTGATGAGTACTTGACACATGATTGGTACATATTTGGTACATGGTTGGTTGCATTTTTTTATGGTACAGGTTGAGATACAGGTTGATGCATGGTTCAGGTTTATTGGTACATGTTTACAGCGGTATATCGCATAGTGATAATGTGACAATGGTTCCATCATTCTACTTCTACTTCAGAGCGGTTGGATGGGGCAAGGATAGGGGGTTGTCGCCGGAAAACATAGGGGGTTGTACCCTCCTTCTGGTTGTAGCCAGAGAATTGGGGAGTTGGAGCTTCCCTCAGGTTGTAGTCTGAGAAACTAAGGGGTTGTAGCCTCCTTTTAGTTGCAGCTGGAAAACAAAAGAAGTTGGTGCTTCCAATGAATGTAATTCTTCAAGACATATAAGATAAATCATTCTGTGATTTTCTTCCGATTTGGGTTTCCACATAAAACATTGGTGTTGGTGTACTATGTAACTGTGTGATTGTTCATTTCTTATTGCTCGTTATTGGATAATAATTCTACATTGATATAACACTTGGATTATTTGGAGAAAAATGGTTATAATTACGTTATTACCGATTCACCCCCCCTCTCAGTAATCCAACAATTGGTATCAGAGCAGGTTCCTTCAGAAATCAATTTAACCACTGAAAGGTAGATCATTAAGAGTATCAACTCATATAAAAATGGAATACCACACTTTGAAGGACATAAGTATGTTTTTTGGAGCATAAGGATGAAGACATATATACAAGCACAAGGATTTGAAATATGGCAATCAATTGTAGATGGATACACAGTACCAACAATTCCACCAACAAATGACAAAGTAGTGAAACTTGGTCAGAATAATTTCAAAGCTACAAATGCACTTTTGAATGGTCTCAGTGAAACAATATTCACCAAAGTTGCACATTGTAAATCCACCAAAGAGATTTGGGACAAGCTTCGAAATATTTATGAAGGAGATACAAAAGTCAAAGCAACAAAACTTCAAACTTACAGAGGTCAATTCGAACAACTAAAAATGAAGAAAGATGAAAATATTGCAACCTACTTCTTAAGAGTTGACAAAACAGTGAATGCAATCATAGGATTGGGAGAAGAAATCGAAGAATCTATAATTGTTCAAAAGGCACTAAGATCTATTCCTATGAGATTCAACCCTAAGATATCAGCACTAGAAGAAAGATCGGATCTGAACTCAATAAGCATGGATGAACTGCATGGGATCTTCACAGCATATGAAATGAGAACTGAACAGAAAATTCCAAATCTAAAAGAAGCAGCCTTCAAAGCATCCAAAAGATCAAAGCAAAAGAAAAATAAACAAGAAGAATATAGCAGCAACAACGACGTCTCGGAAGATAATGAAAAAGTGGCCAACTTCGTCAAAAGACTGAACAAGGGAACCAATGGTAGGTATAGAGGTAAGCTTCCTTTAATTTGTTTTAACTGTGATAGTCTTGGTCATTTTGCTAACAAATGTCCTCATAAGAAAAAAAGAAATGATGAAGGTTACTCAAAAGGCAAACACACATATAAAGACAAAAGAACTACAAAGAAAGATTTCAAGAAAAGATTATGCATTAAAGAAGACATTTCATCATCAGATGAAGATGAAATCGGTGACAGTGAGACATGAAGAATTCTATTCATGACAGTAAAAGATTCTGACAAAGAAGACTCCGAAAAAGAGTATGAAGACGCCGAAGACGAAATTGAAAAGGTAGAAGTTGACTATCAAGAATAATTAATGTGTGTCATAGAAGCTATCAAAAGAGAAAAGAAGAAAAACAAGAAACTACAAGCAGAACTAGACAAGAAAAATGACACTCGAGAACTAGAACAAATTATCACAAGATTGAAGGTTCAAATAGAAGAAAATAAAAGAATTGAAGAAGCACTCAAATAACAACTAGAAGAAAATGACAAGATCATTGGAAACTTGAAAACAGAGATTGTCACACTAAGAAAGGATATTCAAAATAAAAATATGTAGAATAGCTCAAAAGTTCTGGATGACATTATCAACAGTAAAAAATCTCATCTTAACAAGTCTGGACTTGGATACAATCAGACAGAAAATGGATCAAGCTCTAAAACAACAGAGCAAGAAACAAATCCAAAAAGCTATGCAGAAACAATCAAAGGGGATAGGAAGATGTACAAGAAAGATTACAGGGACACTCCTCCACCAAGAAGATTCAAATTTCAGAATCAACAACAGACGGATAGGCCTCAAGAAGAAGAAGGATTCATAAGAGCACCTTCTTTCAGAAGATCTTTAACTCTCAAGTATCAAACTATATTTTTTGGTTTATGTTATACATGTAATAATTTTGGACATAAAGTTGTGAATTGCAGAGCTAACAACAGGAACAATAACAACTTTGAGAGTCATACACAAAAGGGTTACTCAATAAAACCTAGTGAAACACAAAGAAGAAGTTACAACGGGTTTGAATTTTTGAGCACTAAAGTGGAATGTTACAAATGTAACAATTTTGGACACGTGACCAAAAATTGCAGAATGACAGTCCCTCCTAAAGAACCTCAACAGAATAACAACAGTCACAGACAAGAACCTCAGAAAACGACATAGATAAGAAAGCAAGATCAGTATAGCAATGAAGAATGCGCAATCGCTCTACAAGCTAAGCATAAGAAACACAATTGGTATGTTGACAGTGGGTGTTCAAAACACATAACAGGTGATAGAGACAAGTTTCTTACATTGTGAAAGGAAATAAATGGATCAGTGTCCTTCGGAGATAATAATTCAGTCAAAATCATTAGAGAAAGCACAATCCGAATTGGGAACAAGAATAAAAAGGCACAAAATGTTCTACTGGTAGAAGATATGAAACATAATCTTCTAAGTGAATCAAATGTGTGACCAAGGTCATAAAGTTACTTTCAATTCACAAAAGTGTGAGATAAGAAGAGAAGGTTCAGGGAAATTGGTCGGTACAGTTGCACGAACTTCAAACAACATATATGTGTTAAGTGAAATTGGAAATGAAAAGTGTTGTCTAAGAAAGGAAGATGAAAGTTGGCTATGGCATAGAAGAATGAGTCACATGCATTTTGATAACCTTGTCAAAGTCAGCAATAGAGAAGCAGTCGGAGAAATGCCCCAGATCACGAAACCAACCAACACTTTATGCAAGCATTGTCAACAAGGAAAGCAAACAAAGACCAGGTTCAAATCAAAGGAATATTCAACAACAAGACCACTGGAAATTGTGCATACTGATCTAGTTGGACCAACTACAACAAAGGGCTTAAAAGGTGAGATATACTTTATGTTATTAGTTGATGATTATATAAGAATGACTGCAGTTTGTTTTTTCAATAACAAGTCAGAAGCTTTTGAAAACTTCAAGATCTAAAAGTAAATGGTTGAAAATGAGATGGATTCAAGAATCAAATGCTTGAGATCTGATAATGGAGGAGCGTTCACTTCAAAGGAATTTATGGACTACTGCAGCAATCATGGAATAAAAAGGCAATTCTCTATTGCTAGGACACCTCAATAGAATGAAGTTGTTGAAAGAAAGAAAAAAACAGTATAGCAAATGGCTCGAACAATGTTAATGGATTCCAAATTGACAGAGATATTTTGGACATAGGCAGTGCATACAACAGTTCACATTCAAAACAGAGTAATGCTTAGAAACAACATTGATAAAACCCCCTGCGAACTATGGAAATGAAGACCAGCAAATGTGAAGCCCTTCAGAGTTTTTGGAAGCAAATGCTACATCAAAAAAGAAGATGCCATAATGGGAAAGTTTGACTCTCGTGTGGACAAAGGAGCACCTGTTGGTTACTCAAGTACAAGGAAAGCATACAAGTGTTACAATCTAAGATTGAACAAAGTTGTGGAAAGTATCAATGTAACAATTGATTAAACAGACAAACCAGAATCAAAGGAAGAAGAAAACAAATCAATGGAACAACTTTTAGAAGAAGAAGAAGAAGTAGAAGAGGAAGATAAAGAGAATCCGATAGAAACAGAAGAGCAAGTTCAACAAATATCTCCAAAGACACCTAGCAAACGAGTACAGAAAAATCATCCTTCAGATCAGATTATTGGAAACAAAGATGCAGGACTTGAGACTAGAAGAAAAATTTGTTCACCAGAACAAACACACCTAGCACTCTTATCTACAATTGAACCTAACTGTTTTGAAGAATCCAACAAGGATGAATTTTGGAATAAGGCCATGAATGAAGAATTGGATCAAATAGAGAAAAATGACACGTGGGAACTGATTCCAAAACCAAAGAATAAAAATGTGATCGACACAAAATGGGTTTTCAGGAATAAATTAAATGAAGATCGACAAGTTACAAGGAACAAAACTAGATTGGTATGTAAAGGATTTGCACAGATTGAAGAAATCGACTTTGAAGAGACATTTGCTCCAGTTGCCAGAATGGAAGAAATCCAGTTGCTTTTAGCCTATGTATGCTCCAAAAATGTTAAAGTATATCAGATGGACATAAAATCAGTTTTTCTGAATGGGGAACTTGAAGAAGAAGCCTACATTGAATAACCAGAAGGATTTCAGTTGTCAGAGAACGCAGATTACGTGTGTAAATTAAAGAAGGTCTCGTATGGTCTAAAACAGGCTTCTAGAGCATGGTACTCTAGACTGGAAAAGTATTTGCAGCAGGTAGGGTTCAGAAAAGGAAGTGCAGACAACAACCTCTACATCAAGGTAAGTGAAAGTAATATTTTATTAATTGAAGTTTATGTTGATGATATTATTTTTGGTAATAATGATGACAGGTTAAGCCAGAAATTTGCAAAAGATATGCAAAATGAATTTGAAATGTCGTTACTTAGAAAACTATCCTATTTTTTGGGATTTCAGATACGTCAAAGCAACCAAGGAATCTTTATTTCTCAAACCAAGTATATCATAGAAATGCTAAAGATGTTCAGAATGGAAGATTGCAAACCAGTTATCACTCCCATGCAAACCAGTTGCAAGTTGAGCAAAGATGATGATTCGAAGTCTATAGATCATAGGAAATACAGGTCAATGATTGGCAGCCTACTATATGTGACAGCATCTGGACCAGATGTAATGCAAGCAGTTGGACAGGTGGCACGATTTCAAGCAGCACCAAAGGAGTCACATGTGTTAGCAGTGAACAAGATTTTCAGATATCTCAAAGGAACAAAAGAGTTTGGATTATGGTATCCAAAAGGAAATGATTTATCACTTATTGCCCACACAGATGCAGATTGGGCAAGTTGTATTGATGACTGACGAAGCCCCAGTGGAGCAATGTTCTACTTGGGTGAGTGTTTAGTATCATGGCTAAACAATAAACAATCATTAGTATCTTTATCTACAGCCGAGACATAGTATATTGCAGCAACATCATGTTGTACACAGGTTATTTGGATGAAACAAACTCTAATAGATATACAGGTTGAGTATGATGAGCCCATTCCAATCTATTGTGATAATACAAGCGCCATCAATATCTCGAAGAACCTGGTGATGCACTCCAAGATGAAGAACATTCCAATAAAGTATCACTTTTTACGGGAGCAGGTTGCAAAAAAAATCAGAGTTGAGTATGTGGGCACAAAAGAACAAGTGGCAGACATCTTCACAAAACCACTTCCACGGGAATCCTTTGAATATCTTCGTCAGAGACTTGGAGTTATTTATACTCCAAAATGAATGATTTTTGAATGCTTATATTATATGTCTTATATTTACACGAGGAAGCACCATAAGAGAACAATTCAGTCAGGGGGAGCAACCCTGGATGGAAAGATACATTTGCCATTGATAACAAAGGGGGAGGGATTTATCAGATGCAGAGGACAGAGGCATGGTTCCAAGGGGAGCATGAGTGATATGATTTCAGTATTGCATCAAAGTGTTGCGATCAATGCCAAAGGGGAAGATTGTTGATTAAGGTTGGTTGTCATTGATGTCAACCCTTGAAGAAAGCCTCATATCACAAAGGTTGGGCAATGGACTCAAGATTGTTTGATGTAAAGATGATTCTTTATTGTCTTGTCATGGTTGATAATAAGTAGAAATGGATGAACTCCAAAGTGGTCCTCTTATGGTGAAAGCCCTCACGGGAAGACGCTTTGCGGATTGAGTTATCCTAGAAGTATGGTTAGAGAACCCATGCTTATTTGTGGAATAATGAGATGAATGTCAGTGAATTTATCAGTGATATTATCCTAGATGGATATTGTTTGTCATTTTCGGTGGTATGTGGAACGTCACATAACTCCTCACGGTTAGAGAGTTATGGCCATGAGAAGTTGGAGAACCCAGGTTTGGGTAATGGACCCAAGTTTGTTTGATGGATAATGGTATGAGTTTTGATATATTTTTAGGCAATACTATTCTATATGGATAGTACATGTCATTCCATTTCTGGTGGTATTTGGAACGTCACACAACTCATCACAGTTTGAGAGTTATGGCCTTACGAAATTGGAGGACCCTCATACGTCATCTAAAAGCCCCAAAAGGTCAAAGTAGTCAAAGTGGTTTAAGTGATTTTAAAAGGTAAATATAAAGTGAAGTGATGAGTGTACTATAATTCAAAGTGAATACAAAATAAATTAATTCAATAATAAATTTAATGGAGAAATTAGAAATGAGTTGACCCTAAAATAAGGAAAGTGAGTAAAGTGACCTAGAATATGTTTTTAAGGAAGCTACTTGAAGAGTATAAATAAGAGGCAAGACTCTCTCATTTAAGACACACTTGAGCATATTGAATATCTATATGTTTTTGAGGTAACCAAAGGATATCTAAGCCGAATTGTTTGAGGAAAGTGAATAAAAGAAAGCCGGAATTCAAGGAAGGATAAATTCTTTTGATGATACTTTCTGAGGTATGTTTTTTTCAAGTCATCTCACCATTTTAGCAATAAGTTTTTTTGCTATAATGATTTAGACCATGAAATTGTTATTACATTGAGGAAACATATCCAAGTATCTGTGGTAAAAATTCTTCTTGTGGGTCGTTGTATTTTTGGAGTTACACTCCGAGGAAAATAGGGTTTGTGGCTAGTCCTGAAACTAGTCAAAAACAGGGGTTTCGGGTAAAAATGTCATAACTTCTTCATAACATATCCAAATTTAGTAGGACCAAGTGTGTTGGTTAGAGTACAGTCTTTAGTATGTTTTATAATAATTTTAGATCAATTTCAACAAATATTTTGTGTGGGGCATGCTCTACAAGGTCGCTCTCTAGAATAAGACAGAATTCAGCAAGGTGTGTTATTTTTGCCATAACTCCTTTTCTGAGAGGTTCCAAGTAGTGACACCTGGAGGAATTGCATAAAAAACACTGAAAAACATTGTGTATCAGTTTCAGATCTTTATTCACTACAGGTACAAAGTTATGATTATTTCAAGTTAGGGTTGTTGAATAATCCAAAACTAGTCTTGTGAGACTAAAGAAACGTTTGATGAAAATGCTAGTCTCTTGTTGTTAAAGTTAATGAATGTTTGCAAGTATGTGATCATATACACCAAGTCTATTACAGAGTTACAAATCATATTTGGATGATGAAATTGATGAGGGCTTTTGGTTGAGGTACAAGTTGGGTACATGATTGAGACAAGTAGTTGATGAGTTGGCTCATACATGAGGTATATAGTTGATGATGTTGGTACATATTGATGAGTCATAGTTGATGAGTACTTGACACATGATTGGTACATACTTGGTGCATGGTTGGTTGCACCTGTTTCGGGTACAGGTTGATTACAGATTGTTTGGTACAGATTGGTGCATGGTTGATGCACTTGTTTATTGTACAGGTTGATTATAGGTCGAGGTACAGGTTGATGCATGGTTCAGGTTTATTGGTACATGTTTACAACGATATATCTCACAGTGATGGTGTGACAATGGTTCCATCATTCTACTTCTACTTCAGGGCGGCTGGACGGATCAAGGATAGGTGGTTGTAGCCACCTTCCGGTTGTAGCCGAAGAACATAGGGGGTTGTACCCTCTTTCTGGTTTTAACCAGAGAATTGGTGAGTTGGAGCTTCCCTCAGGTTGTAGCCTGAGAAACTAGGGGGTTGGAGTCTCATTTCAGTTGCAGCTGGAAAACAAAGGAAGTTGGTGCTTCCAATGAATGAGAATGAGAAGATCCAATAACAATTTTAATATATATTAATATTCTATTCCAATACCTCTTTACAATGAGAATTGGTCAACCTTATATACGATCAAAGGTGGAGGGATGTGACTGAATATGTAACCCTCCGCTACTAAGTATTAACTATTAAGTATTATCTGATAGTAAATTATTTTGTATATTACAAGCTCTTCCTCTTAGAAGGAACATGGATGGTATGCTCTTTTTCTTTTGTAAATTATCTCCACATCACCATGACCAACAATACTTTTTGTTTTCCTTTTACTTCTGCCTCTAGAAGAAGTAGAAGTAATGCTTTGAGTTGATATTGAAGCATTGCTAGGGGAATTTCTTGTAGTGCCTTCTTTAGAACCAAAACAGAATTTACCTCTTTGATAATACTATTTGTTGGTTGCCTTATACTTCTCATTATCCCCTATTATTTCCTCCCACCTTTGATCAATATCTAAACTAGCATTAGAACTTATGATAGTAAAGGAAAGTTTAACAAGATTGAGATTTTTGACTCTACAAATGGGGTATGGTCCCTACAATTCCGATTTGTCCTCAACATTTCATTCAATAGCAATGTTCTCATTCTTTCCTCCGCCTTTGTTGACTACAAATTTAGGGAAGCATTTAGTGTAACCAAAGGATAACAAATGTGCTTTGAACAAATGTTTTGGTTGATATCTAGTAATTGAAGTGGCCTCTCTTGGTTTGAAATAATTACAACAAATTGGAAGGGTACATAAAGGAATTGTTTCTTCTTCTTAAAATGAAGAAAATTTCTCCATTTTTCATATTGTTTGGTAGCCTTTGCCAAGAAAAAATAGTGACAAACAAACCTGGGCAAGGAAAAGGGTTTTCCCTCAATACTATATAGTCTGATTAAGGTAAAATTGTCTTCCTCAAAAATTTGGGCAACAAATGTAGGGGGCATCATCCTTGAACTTGGAGGAAAACAAGAAAATAATTTTTCTTAGGGGCTAGGGGAAACCACATGTAATCAAATTAAGGAATTAGCTTTCTAGAAAGGGTTAATGATTCTATAGCTTGGAATTTCTCATTTTTTGGTGATAGGGACTCAATGGTAATAATTTGGAAAATGCTTACAAAATCAACCCTTCATGAACTCTTGTTATGTCGATCCTCACAAGATCTCATACACTGATTAAGAGTTTCACACAGTTTGAATTATGTCATGTATTAAGGAAATTCAATTCCACATTTGATAAGCTCACTAATGAAGGGCCAAGCTTGTCAATTAGAAAACTTAGGGGAAATGGGGGGAGGCCTATAATCCATCATCTCCCTTGAACCACAAAATTTCAATTAATCCAAAGTATGGCAGTGTAAGCAACATGGACAAATGGATTGAATATACAAAGGAGAGTACCATCCATCAAAGGGATCATAACTCCTTCCTCTTGGCAAGTTTCATATTGTAGGTTGAGGCTTTAATACATGCAAGGATGGAATCCTTTTGCCCATGTGGTATTAATCCCAAATCTATTTGGAAAATGTGCAAACTCTTCTTCACACTTGTTAGTCGTTCTTTGGAAGAGATTCTTCAATTCGATTAGGGTGATTAGCTTATTTCCATTGTGTGGGTCGTAGGGGTGATCCATTGGAAAATTAAGTTGTTCCAATTCTAGGTGCAGGGATATAAGGAATATGGTGAATCCTCATGGACATACTAGTCAATGCGCTTTGAGTGAACACTCGAAGATTTGTAGAGGTCTCCGACAGTGTGAAAGACATTTAGATGAAGCTTGATATTGTTTATCCTTGTACAAGAGAAGGTGGCAGAGATGGAGGAAGGAATTGGAATGCAAGAATGCTTTGGACACCCAAGCAATGCAAAGGTAAATAATGGGCCTTAACTCCTAGCTTGTTGTAGTCCAATCACAATAGAGTTAGATAGGCATTAACTTAAAAAACTGTAAAAAATTTCTAGCCTAGGTGTCTGCTATCCTAATGTTCTCACACTAAATAACTCAAAAACAAAATTTATTTAACAATAGAAAATCAAATTTATGAACATTGCATAAATCACACATTGGCTAAAAAATGAACAACTGAAGAAATAAAACACACACACGTATATTTCTCCTTCAAGTCAACTTTGCATTCCTTTGATCAAAGCTTAAAAGGTGACCTTTGCAGCCTGCTTGAACCAACAACTGTATAGTCAATAAAATCACCTCAAACAACAATGTACGATCATATTTGAGGGTGTACAACTCATGTATGAAGAAAGAATTGCTACATTGGTGTTATGGCCTACATGGCTTGTTGTACTTGTTGGTCACTTTAGCAGTCTGCTCCTCTTCTTCTGCTTGAATGCACTATGCCCTCTTCCATATCTCTTGTTGTCTTCTCATATGTGTGCTTGACCTCTCCTATCTTGTTATATTTATGCTTTGATATAAGGTAACTAATCTCCTCAGTCCTAGCTGCCACCTATCTTAATCTTGATATGTATAGCTAAGATTAAATCATATTCTAAGTCACTAACGTTCTAGAACTTCTAGAACATTTTATTTAGATTCCTAAGACTAGTTGACTTCAAAACATTATACTTTCATTTTTTCTTTATTTTTAAAGTGAAATTACAAGATATAATTATTTATCGCTTTTCCTGAGTGGTCATTAAAAAAATTTCCCACTTCTTGCATGTTCACATTGAACCTATGCAAGAAGTTCAAACTTGAGCTACATTTTTCAACATTCCCTCTTAGTGAGGACATAATTCTACACCAATCCAAGTATGTCTCTGAATGATTTAAACTTTGCTTTTGCTAAGGGTTTGGTCAAAATATCATATTATTGTTTATTTGTGGGAATGCACTGGAGCTTCATTGCTCCCTTCTAAATCATGTCTCTTATGAAGTGATATATGATCTCTATGTGTTTGGAATTGTCATGAAACGCTAGATTCTTAGAGAGTTTGATACAAGTCGTATTATCACAGTAAATGATTGTGGGGTCCAACTCCTAATCAAACAATCTCGAAAGTAACTTGCGAAGTTAAAAGGCCTCATAACTAGCAGTACTAGCCACATGTATTTTGTCTTTGCTAAGCTAAGTGCCATGGAAGCTTGTTTCCTGCTAAGCTAGGATATCATTGTTGAGCCCAAGCTAAAATAACACCGTGAGGTGCTCTTCTTGTCTTCTGCAAAGCCTTCCCAATCTAAGTTTGAATACCCCTACAACTTCACTTCACTATCTATAATATATCTCAAACCATACTCCATTGTGCCCTTAAGTATCTGAGCACATGTTTTGTTATTATCCAATGCTCCTACCTTGGCTCTACCATGAATGGACTCAAGGTGAACATTGCAAAACATGTATCTAGTCTAGAGTTGACCAAATACATCAAAGAACCTATCAACTACCTGTACAATGTGGGATCCGCCCACTTTGAATCTAAAGTTGTCACCTTCTTCAAATTAGTGATCACGATAAGGATTGTGGTACTTCATTTGAAACCTCTTCAAATTAGTGAACTCACTATTGACTTTTGCTTTGCTCTTGTCACTACTTCCCAAAGATCATTCTTCATGATGGAGGTGTACTCCACCATGGCATCCTTCCATACCTATTGGTCTGTTTCCTTTTGAAATCTGGAAGGATTAAAATCTATGATGCTACTCATCAATTCCATGTAGTCTTGAAAATTCTTCGAAGGTTTGTTGTCTCTAGATGTGCTCCTAAGAGCCTCCACATACTCTTGAGCATCCCTCAATGTCTAAGTGAGCCATCAAGGTCTCCTGACAGAAGTGGAAGGGGTTACTATCTCCTCCTCTTCCCCTGAAGGTTGTTGTACTACTCTAGAAGTCACCAGTGACCTTGGCCCAACCTTCAGAGTTTCCTGCTCCTAATCATTTTTCAATGGAATAGGCTCATGGGACTTTCTAGATGCAAAGTCTTCCTCAAAATTTACATATGTGCTCACTATTGTCTTCTTCTACTTTGGAATATAGACCTTGTAGGCCTTTGAAATATCATTGTAACCTACAAATAAATCCATTCCACAGGAGGGCTCCAACTTAGTCCTCTTTTCGACTGGTACATGGATATAAACTGGACAACCAATGATGCGCAAATGAATCACCTCTAGCTTCACACTAGTAAATGCCTCTTATGGTGTCTTGTCCTCCAAGATCCTATTAGGACACCGATTTTCAATTTGCATTGATGTGTTGTATGTATATGTCAAAAGAAACATCAACAAGTCTTGATCATGAATCATGGCCTTAGCAGCCTTGATGATGGACCAATTATTTCACTCTGCAACCACATGGTTTTCTCGATAAAGGATTTTCAGTGTAAATATTTACTCTTTTGTGCTTGTTTTCATGTGTTTGGTTTTTTATGATTACTTTTCTTCTATGGTTGCTCTTAGTTTCTAACATGTGGTATCAAAGCTAGGTTAGCCTGGACTCCCTCACAAGAGTGGTTGAAGAATGACTATGGGGTTTTGGATCTATTCACTATGGGTATAAGCATATGGACCACTATAGTCAAGTGCATATCGATGATTTGAGATGGACTCAAAAGCTATGTACAAGGGTGATCCGAAATGATCTTTTAAAGACTTGGTTAAGTTTTAAAGCATGAGTTCATTAACCAATTAGGAATTGATGAAAGAAGAAGATAATGATATATCATAGCATCCATAATAAAAAATGAAAATTTGAAATTAAGCACAAAGAATCAGCAAACCATAACAACAAAGTTGTTAACGAAGTTCGGCAAGATTGCCTATGTCTCTGGGCCTTTGTCTCAGTGGATGAGGCTTTCTTATTTCTCTTCAATGCTTCAAAATTACATCAGAAAAGTGTCAAATGGATTACAAACCGGTCTAGTTGTGTTCTTCTCGACCTCAAGAATGCAACACAACTGACGGCACTGAAAACGATTGAGTGTAGCTCCCAGAATTGGCTCGCAAATTTCCCCTCCTCAATGGCTTCCCTGTATAAAAATGGCTTTGGTTGTCAAATTCCTCATCATTTCTCATGTTTTGAACCTCCCTAATGCTACCAAAAACCCCTGGTTTATATAGATTTGAAGTGAGCATCAACCTCCCAACCTCCTCCTAAGATGTGGCCTCAAATCGGGCTCCAGATCTCCCAATATTGGGTAAAATCCATTTAAAAACAAGCTTATAATTATAGAAAAATCCAAAAACTATACAAAAAACCCAAAAATTGAACAAATATAGGGCGCAACCCTTTTTCTCTGGGCCCCTGGTCGCATGGGACAGGCCATGTATCCCTGGGCTAGTAACTGCGCTGGCCCCTCTGGTCTTAGCTCCTGGTCTCATGGCTATGGCCCATGTGGCCAAGCCCTCACTCCACGTGCCCACATCTCTCGGCTTAGACCCTGGTCAGTCGAGGCTAGCCCCAGTTGACCGGGGCCTATCCCAAACTACGCGCCATCACTAACTCAAAAGGGAAATGTGTAATGTGGTTTAACAAGCACCACCCTAGCCCGATCGGTCCACCCCCTTTCACGAAACCGTTGGCGCCCACGGAGGTCAAGGGTTCAAATCCCCCGGAAGCCATAACAAATTTTTAAACTAGTCAACATTGGCTAAATCGGGGGCGCCATGTGGTGCCCTTTGATTGGGCCACGTGTCATTTGTGATTGGGCCATACCACAAAGTCACCAACACAGTTAACAATCCAGTCAATGTACAGTCAGCTTGCCACTTCATCGTCCTATAACCCAGTCACCTACCACGTAAGCTTCCATATAACCCAGTCACATGCCACGTCACTTGTCATACAACCATGTGTTGTGCCACGTCATCATCTATACTACATAGTCACCCTGCCACGTCAACATCTGTACAACCCAACTGTCGTTCGTATTGCCATGTGTTAGCCTGCTATTGGGCCACGTGTCATCCGTACAATGCCACGTGTCAAATCCGTATAGGTGCCAACTCAGTTCGAAAAATGCCAATTTTGAGTGACACATGTCACCTCCTGGTGATGCCACGTCAACATGATGATGTCATCATGACTTCATGATGACGTCACCTATCGTACTGCTGACATCAACAGTACGACCTGTTGACTTTTTTGCTTGTTTGGGAGATTGGTCAGAACATGACAACTTTTGCATACGACGTCCATTTGCGAAAAAAATTATATGGCTGAAATCAGTGCGACAAGACAAACACAATGGAACTAGTTTCATCCGATTCCGACAACTTTGATTTTTAGGCCTTCCTGGATCCATTTTGGATCATGCCTCCCCACTAAGACCTTTTGGTCATCCAAAAGGGTATTAACCAGTCATCAAGTGCGGGATAGGCCACCCCACTTGTTCTTTGTCTTTAAACTTTGTCTCATGCACCTGTTTCATCAAGATCAATTGCAAAACAACCATGACAACTAACAACATATTATTAGTCGCTTGTACTTTTTCACATCTTACTGAAGCCACTACCATCCATGTTGAAAACATTAGCAGCAATAACATCAAAAATATGACTGCAAATGAGCTAATATGTTTGAAGAACTTGCACAACATTAGCTTATCTTGAAGCAAAGTATGATTGAACTTTCATTCTACAACCATCTCATGTTCATGCTTAAGATCAATTGTTTGATTTGACACAATTATAGGTGTGTTTCTCGCATAAGTTGACTTAGCCAGGTTTTCAGAGACCATCGCAGTATTTTTCCTTCACTATATTGTTATTCTTCAGTTTGATATCTACAGACAGTTAGCGAAGGGAAATTTTCATTTCTTGCTTTCTAAAAGCCATCAAAACAGTGTGAGTTAGAGGAGAATCCTAGGAAAAAGCAGCCATTGTTCACTGTCATTCTTCCATTGAAGTCTGCCTTTGTTTGATCTCCTAGCCTTCACTGCACCATAGTCTTTGACCTCTTATCTTGACCCATGGAGACACCTCAGAAGAAGAAATCTCGCAAGGGAGGCACTGTGGTCAGAACTCAACCCTCAAACGTGTATTTATTTGAGGCAGAGCCAATGGTTAGGGAAGTTTTTCAAAGGGTGGGTTGCCTCTCTTTCTACCAAAACATGCAGAGGAGACATCCTAAAGTGGCAAGGCAATTTGCCTCACATTTTGATGGCCTTAAGACTAAGGTAGGAGATCTAGAGTTTGAGGTGTATGGATCCTCTATTGCAGCAGCCACAGGGATTCCCAACACTGGGGACAGATGGTTTAAATCCATGACTTTGAATGTTGCCTTCTCCAAAGACTTCCTCGAGCCATATTATCAAACTAACAACTTGTCCAAGGGGGTTCCTAGAAGTCATCTAGTTGAAGGTTTTGACAAGATGTTGAAGATCATCCAGAGATACTTCACATGTTAGGGGAGGTTTAATATGTTATACTAGTACCATATAAGGCTTATGCTTCATTTTACTAGTAAAGATGAAATGAATATCCATTTCTACTTGTTGAAGAGCATGGGGAAGATGTTTGACAGATTCTAAGCTAAATCCAATGTTGTGGATACTAGTGTCTTTCATTCTGGATTGATCAGAATGTCGGTAATGGAAGAATTGAAGAAGAGGAACATTCCTTGAGAGCAATTCATTGTTTCTGCTCACATGAAGTTGGACACAACTTCAACTCCTTAGTCTGAGATGCAAAGTCCTTTGCCATCTACTAGTGATGCTCCAACAGGAACAAGCAAGAAAAAAAAGAGTAAATCCATTGCTCAAGGCAAAGAGGTTGTTAAGGAAGTTGAAGAAGCAGACAATGAGGTATATCATTCTCCACATAACGACTCTTCAACTTCTCCTGCACCAGAATTGGAAGAGGTCCCTTCATCTACTAAATCCACAACCAAGAAAGGAAGAAAATTGCATTTATCTTCATCTCCCTCGACAGCTAGCACAAAGGTCAAGAAACCTTTCACAAGATCATCAGCTCTCAAGGGGGTTGTTGAAGTACAAGTCCTACCAAAGGTTTCTATTCTGAAGAGAAAGAGGGATAAGGAAAAAGGCATTGAGAAGCCTATTGAGATGGTAGACAAAGCCCGTGAATAGCAAAAAGATGAAGGTGAAGCCATGAAGAAACATGTTGAGATTATCAACATTATCACTCCACCTAGCAATCACACCTTCAAAAGATTGATTAGATAGCTCAGGGAGGCTAGGAAGGAGGTTGCTCACTTGAAATAAGAGGGTTTATCTGAAATGATTAAGATGAAGGAGTTCATGGATAATTACAACAACACTCTTTATTTGGCAAGATCTGCAGCTAGAAGAGCTCTTCCTCTCCATAAACAACTCAAGAACCTCTATAGGCAAAACATAAACTTTTAGTCTCAGAACAGAAAACTCAAGGCAGAATTGCAACACTTCAAGGATGAAGTGGCCCAGATGAATTTGAATGTGTTGGTTGAAGCTGCCATTGAAAAGGAGAAACCAGTAGTGAAGAAAAACACACCTGCAGTAAAGAACCATGTCGCTACAAAAGGAAAACATGTTGATGTGCCAAAAAGAAGTCCTCCTTCCACAAGAAGGAGTGTCAGATTGATGAAATGATTGGGGGAATGTAAGCTCCATATTTTAGAATGGTCTCTTTTTGCAAGAGTAAGTGATCAAGGATGTATTTTTTTTTCCATTTACACGAGCATTTACAGGCTCTTAACCTATCAGTGCAAGGTTTTTTGTTCTTTTCAAAAGATTAATCTCCTCATACATAAAGAGAACATACATTTTGTGGCGGTATGGTGCTGCGAAATCGTCTAATTTAGCATATCCTGCTAGTTCGCTACCTATAGTGTGACCAAATCTCCTGAGACTGAACGTAGCAATGGTGTTGTGAATTCCATAGGAAAGTTACCAAATCTCCTAAGTGATGTAACGATGGTGCTACTGAATTCACAAGGATATATTATAGTGGCGCTACCAAATTTGTTGTGATGACGAGCGCTACCCATTCTGCAGGACCGTTTTGATGACTGGCGCTACGAATTCCGCAGAGGTGATTGAAGTATGGCTCTACCAAATTATACACAGAGATATACAAACTCAGCGCTACCCATTCTACAAGCCTGTTTTGGAGCTGTTATACTAAATGTGCAAAGTATTTTGCGAAGGCGCTACAAAAAACTCACTACCCACCGCGCTACTGAACGACGCTACCAACTGGGACTTGGAATCAAAGGGTTTGAGTTATCACTCTTGTGGGTGGTTGATGATGTGGAGAATGGCTAAGATCAAAGGTGGCAGCATGATGACAACTTACAGCCTATGTAGGACACTTGGCATGGAAAGAGATGTGCATCAATGAAGACAATGTCAGTTAAAAGTTCGTTGGATCAGTTGCCAACATATTTTTTTTTTTGTAGCATAGGTGTTAGCACAGTTGTTAGTTTGAATAACTGATTTAGAGAATCCTATGGGTGAAGGCCAGCTCCCACCTCTAGTTGTTGCCTTCCCTTTTGGTTATAAATAGACATTCCAAATGTTTTAGTGGGTTCGAATGGTTGAGATATGCTCCCTTATTGTAATATTTTGATGAAGCATATTGGTTCTCTAGTTATGTACTTGACTTGGGAATTTTTTAGTAATATAAGTCGATTTCTCTTATTCCATTGTATTGCCTCTTATACTGAAGTGTTCATGATTGAATGATTCACATGAGATTGTTATAGTTGTATTATGATGAATGTTTGATTATAGTATCGTTATGATGTTCTTCAGTGTTCTTTAAACTTTGAATTCAAGAAGATCTTGTGTTTGAGTTTTTCCTCCTTAGGCTGCTGGAAGACCTGATGTCCATATCAGACCTCTGCATTTTCCTCACTAAAGTCTTCCTCCTATTCACCTTTACTCCCACTCACTCACTGAAGTTGATCAAGACCTCAATTGCTTATGCATGCTAACCCATATTTATGAGTTAAAACATTATTATCCTAAGTCTTATCCATTTGACCTTTTAAACACTCATTTACGTTTATATATAACATAATGGGTACTAGGCTTATCCTCTATGCAATGTGAGAGTAATTCCTAATGCTAACACTTTGTAAACAAATGTAATTTAAAGTAATAAATAAAATCTTTTAAAATAGATATGTTCGTGAGATTATCATATAGTCTATTCGTAAAAGCACTATAAATATTAAAGAGAGGTATAAACAATACAGTGAATCATAGTATCAACTTTAAATTGTGTTCTTGTAAATATAAAACCAAAAGACTAAATTAAAGATTTTTAAATAATAGGGAATCATCATAGATTGTATTGGTAAACTCATTATAAACGTGAAGTGTAAGATTTAAATATTTTTTTATTTTAACAGTATGTATTATAAATCTTTCTTTAATCATTTTGTTAAATTGTTTAGGGAAGATCTTCATTCTATTTTTATACTTCTATGTATCTAAATTTATGGATGTTTTCTAAAATGTTTTAAGGAAGTTTTATTTGTGTTTTCAAAAACAAAAAATAAGTGTATCACAAGTTATGCTAAGTTGTTTGTAGAGGTGGATTTCACAAATATATTATTTGAAGACATGTTGAATGAGGTTATTGACAAGGTCTAGACTCAAAGATATTTCGATAGATGACATGGTTTCGAAGCAAAGAACTACAAGCAAGTAGCTTTGAGAGCCAAAGCATGCTTTAAGTATGGTTTCTTGGTGACTTCTTGCCCAAAGTTAAAATGGAGATAAATAAGTGTTTCAAGAATCTTTTTGGAAGAAATATTAGAGTGTAGAATCGTAAGACACCCTAATAGAAGGGCATTCAAGAACTAATCCACTTTATAAAAGTGGCAAATTCTATCACAACTAAGGATTCCAAAAAAAATAGAAAGTTTCATGTTTCCTCACATTTAAAGAAGATAAACTCTTAGCCAATCAAAAGCAGTTTTAGGTCATACTTTAGGACCATAAGGCAGTTTCAACTCGGATAGCATTTGCAAGATACATAATATCCCTATCTAGTCATTGTTATGGCTCTAAAGAAAGGGTCAAGTGATATCAAGTAGCATCTAGTCTTAGTCTCGTACATGAGACCAAATGTTACCCTTGATTGCAAATTTTAGAAAACATATATATGTAAAAGATATATGACCAAACCATTTATATTATAATTGTATTCATTATTTTCTATACCCGTCATTATATGCACAAATGTGTTCAACACAAATTTCTTTTCATTAAGTTGGAAATTATAAAAGAATTGGAAGCAAAACCCTCAACTAAACAACGTAAAGTAGCAAGTCCTAATGGATTACACATGGAAATAAGGTTACATGATTTTATGGTTAAATAGATTTCAAGATTTTTTGCCATAAGACTTATGTTGCTTTGTCATATCTCTCTTCTTTAAGGCTGACAATTTTGAGGGCCAAAGTTATTTGAGATGAAAACTCTAGCCATTTAGTGAAAAGTGACTCCTTGTCTATAATTTGTACCATGTTCACTGACAATTTTGAGGGCCAAAGTTATTTGAGATGAAAACTCTAGCCATTTAGTGAAAAGAGACTCCTTGTCTATAATTTGTACTATGTTTGATCAAACTTTGATGGTCCATTTCCTTAAAGTTTAACGCTAATACATGTATGATTGATAAACATGACAAGTTATTAAACACATTTAATTTCTTTCTTGTTTTGCCAAAAACAAGATAGTTTTTATTTGACTTTGTAAAAAATAATGTCACACTTATACATCTAATTTTGAAACCAAAGCCTTTTGACTTCACTTAGAACCAAAGCAAGTGGGATTTGTACTTGCATTATGTGCTTAAATTCTCTTCATGTACCTTCCATTCACCGCAAAGCAAAGACACCTTTTGTCTTATTATCCTAAAGCTCTTATTAACTTCATTTTTATCTAAAATCATAGTTAAAAATAAGTACATAGATATGCGCTATGATTATCATTATTTTATTTTTTTATTGACAGGGGAAATCAGTAGCTAGTTGGGCACGTACTCGCGTGACACGTGGTCATGTTATCCAACTGTTACCACTATAATCCAGGATGGCCCTTCACGCGGCACACAAGGATAATCAAGGGTTTCGAACCGATAACTTCACATAACAAAGTGTTTTAATAATACACTCCATCACCAACTATTCTACAGCCCAAGAGCAACTACGATTACCATTATTATTGATATAACTCCTCTGGACTTAAATCATAACCAACATATTCTTACATGCATGTTGATACTTAGGGATTTAAGACGGGTCGCGTAGTATATACTTTGTAATGTATAAGCATATGGACCACTATGGGTATAAGCATATGGACCACTATAGGCAAGTGCATATCGATGATTTGAGATGGACTCAAAAGCTACGCACAAAGGTGATCCGAAATGATATTTTAAAGACTTGGTTAAGTTTTAAAGCATGAGTTCATTAACCAATTAGGAATTGATGAAAGAAGAAGAAATTAATGATATATCATAGCATCCGTAATAAAAAATGCAGATCTGAAATTAAGCACAAAGAATCAGCAAACCATAACAACAAAGTTGTTAACGAAGTTCGACAAGATTGCCTACGTCTCTGGGCCTTTGTCTCAGTGGGTGAGGCTTTCTTATTTCTCTTAAATGCTTCAAAATTACATCAGAAAAGTGTCAAATGGATTACAAACTGATCTAGTTGTGTTCTGCTCGGCCTCAAGAATGCAACACAACTGATGGCACTGAAAACGATTGAGCGTAGCTCCCAGAATTGGCCCGCAAATTTCCCCTCCTCAATGGCTTCCCTGCATAAAAATGGTTTTGGTTGTCAAATTCCTCAGCATTTCTCATGTTTTGAACCTCCCTAATGCTGCCAACAACCCCTGGTTTATTTAGATTTGAAGTGGGCATCAACCTCCCAACTTCCTCCTAAGATCTGGCCTCAAATCGGGCTCCAGATCTCCCAATATTAGGTAAAATCCATTTAAAAACAAGCTTATAATTATAGAAAAATCCAAAAACTATACAAAAAACCCAAAAATTGAACAAATATAGGGCGTAGCCCCTTTTCTCTGGGCCCCTGGTCACATGGGACAGGCCATGTGTCCCCAAGCTAGTAACTGCGCCCTGGCCCCTCTGGTCTTAGCTCCTGGTCTCATGGCTATGGCCCATGTGGCCAAGCCCTCACTCCACGCACCCACATCTCTCGGCTTAGCCCCTGGTCGGTCGAGGCTGACCCCAGCCGGCTAGGGCCTATCCCAAACTACGAGCCACTGCTAACTCAAAAGGGAAATGTGTCATGTGGTTTAACAAGTACCACTCTAGCCCAATCGGTCCGCCCCCTTTCACGAAACCGTTGGTGCCCACGGAGGTCAAGGGTTCGAATCCCCCGGAAGCCATAACAATTTTTTAAACTAGTCAACATTGGCTAAATCCGGGGTGCCATGTGGTGCCCTCTGATTGGGCCACGTGTCAGCCTGTGATTGGACCGTACCACACAGTCACCAACACAGTTAACAATCCAATCAATGTACAGTCAACATGCCACTTCATCGTCGTACAACCCAATCACCTGCCACGTCAGCTTCCATATAACCCAATCACATGCCACGTCACTTGTCATACAGCCACATGTTGTGCCACGTCATCATCTGTACTGCACAGTCACCCTGCCACGTCAACATCCGTACAATCCAACTGTCATCCGTATTTCCATGTGGCAACCTGTTATTGGGCCACGTCATGTACAGACTACCACGTGTCATCCGTACAATGCCACATGTCAAATCCGTACAGGTGCCAACTTAGCCCGAAAATGTCAATTTTGAGTGACATGTGTCACCTCCTGGTGATGCCATGTCAACATGATGATGTCACCTATCATACTGCTGACATCAACAGTACGACTTGTTGACTTTTTTGTTTGTTTGGGAAATCGGTCAGAACGCAATAACTTTCGCATACGACGTCCATTTGCGAAAAAAAATATATGGCCGAAATCGGCGTGACAAGACAGACACAATGGAACTGGTTTCGTCTGATTCCGAGAACTTTGATTTTTAGGCCTTCCTAGATCCATTTTGGATCATGCCTCCCCACTAAGACCTTTTGGTCATCCAAAAGGGTATTAACCAGTCATCAAGTGCGGGATAGGCCACCCCACTTGTTCTTTGTCTTTAAACTTTGTCTCGTGCACCTGTCTCATCAAGAACAATTGCAAAAAAACCATGACAGTTGACAACATATTATTAGTCGCTTGTACTTTTTCACATCTTAATGAAGCCACTACCATCCATGTTGAAAACATTAGCAGCAATAACATCAGAAATATGACTGCAAATGAGCTAATATGTTTGAAGAACTTGCACAACATTAGCTTATCTTGAAGCAAAGTATGATTGAACTTTCATTCTACAACCATCTCATGTTCATGCTTAAGATCAATTGCTTGATTTGACACAATTATAGGTGTGTTTCTCGCATAAGTTGACTTAGCCAGGTTTTCAGAGACCATTGCAGTATTTTTCCTTCACTATATTGTTATTCTTCAGTTTGATATCTACAGACAGTTAGCGAAGGGAAATTTGCATTTCTTGCTTTCTAAAAGCCATCAAAACAGTGTGAGTTAGAGGAGAATCCTAGGAAAAAGCAGCCATTGTTCACTGTCATTCTCCCATTGAAGTCTACCTTTGTTTTCTCTCCTAGCCTTCGTTGCACCATAGCCTTTGACCTCTTATCTTGACCCATGGAGACACCTCAGAAGAAGAAATCTCACAAAGGAGGCATTGTGGTCAGAACTCAACCCTCAAACATACATTTATTTGAGGCAGAAATGGTTAGGGAAGTTTTTCAAAGGGTGGGTTGCCTCTCTTTCTGCCAAAACATGCAGAGGGGACATCCTAAAGTGGCAAGGCAATTTGCCTCACATTTTGATGGCCTTAAGACTAAGGTAGGAGATCTAAAGTTTGAGGTGTATGGAGCCTCGATTGCAGCAACCACAGGGATTCCTAACACTGGGGAGAGATGGTTTAAATCCACGACTTTGAATGTTTCCTTCTCCAAAGACTTCCTCAAGCCAGATTATTGGACTGACAACTTGTCCAAGGGGGTTCCTAGAAGTCATCTAGTTGAAGGTTTTGAAAAGAAGTTGAAGATCATCCAGAGATACTTCACATGTGAGGGGAGGTTTAATATGTTATACCAGTACCATATAAGGCTTCTGCTTCATTTTACTAGTAAACATGAAATGAATATCCCTTTCTACTTGTTGAGGAGCATGGGGAAGATGTCTGACATATTCTAAGCCAAATCCAATGTTGTGGATACTAGTGTCTTTCATTCTGGATTGATCAAAATGTTGGTAATGGAATAATTGATGAAGATGAACATTCCTTGGGAGCAATTCATTGTTTCTACTCACATGAAGTTGGACACATCTTCAACTCCTCAGTCTGAGATGCAAATTCCTTTGCCATCTACTAGTGATGCTCCAACAGGAACAAGCAAGAAAAGAAAGAGTAAATTCATTGCTCAAGGCAAAGAGGTTGTTAAGGAAGTTGAAGAAGCAGACAATGAGGTATATCATTCTCCACAGAGCGACTCTTCACCTCCTCCTGCACCAGAATTGGAAGAGGTCCCTTCATCTACTAAAGCCACAACCAAGAAAGGAAGAAAATTGCATTTATCTTCATCTCCCTCGGTAGCTAGCACAAAGGTCAGGAAACCTTTCACAAGATCATCAGCTCTCAAGGGGGCTGTTGAAGCACAAGTCCTACCAAAGGTTTCTATTTTGAAGAGAAAGAGGGATAAGGGAAAAGAGATTGAGAAGCCTATTGAGATGCTAGACAGAGCCCCTGAACAGCAAAAAGATGAAGGTGAAGCCATGAAGAAGCCTGTTGAGATTATCAACATTAGCACTCCACCTAGCAATCACACATTCAAAAGATTGATTAGACAACTCAGGGAGGCTAGGAAGGAGGTTGCTCACTTGAAATCAAAGGGTTTATCTGAAAGGATTAATAAAATGAAGGAGCTCATGGATAATTACAACGACACTCTTTATTTGGCAAGATTTGCAGCTAAAAGAGCTCTTCCTCTCCATAAACAACTCAAGAACCTCTATAGGCAAAACAAAAACTTTTAGTCTCAGAATAGAAAACTCAAGGCAGAATTGCAACAATTCAAGGATGAAGTGGCCCAGATGAATTTGAATGTGTTGGTTGAAGCTGCCTTGAAAAGGAGAAACTAGTAGTGAAGAAAAGCACACCTGCAGTTAAGAACCGTGTCACTACAAAAGGAAAGCATGTTGATGTGCCAGAAAGAAGTCCTCCTTCCACAAGGAGTGTTAGGTTGATGAAATGTAAGCTCCATTTTTTAGAATTGTCTCTTTTGCAAGAGGAAGTGATCAAGGATGTATTATTTTTTTCCATTAATACATGCATTTACAGACTCCTAACCTATCAGCTCAAGGTTTTTTGTGCTTTTCAAAAGATTAATATCCTCATACATAAAGAGAACAAACATTTTGTAGCGCTATGGCGCTGCAGAATCATCTAATTTAGCATATCCTGCTAGTTCGCTACCTATAGTGCTATCAAATCTCCTGAGACTGAACGTAGCAATGGTGCTATGAATTCCACAGGAAATATACCAAATCTCCTAAGCGATGTAATGATGGCACTACCAAATTCACAGGGATATATTACAATGACACTACCAAATTTGTTGTGATGACGGGCGCTACCCATTATGTAGGACCATTTTGATGATTGGCGCTACAAATTCCACAAAGGTGATTGAAGTATGGTGCTACCAAATTATACACAGAGATATACAAACTCGTCTCTACCCATTCTACAAGCCTATTTTGGAGCTGGTATACGAAATGTGCAGAGTATTTTGTGAAGGCGGTACAAAAAACTCACTACCCAGCGCACTACTGAACGACGCTACCAACTGGTACTTGGAATCAAGGGGTTCGAGTTATCACTCTTGTGGGTGGCTCATGATATGGAGAATGGCTAAGATCAAAGGTGGCAGCATGATGACAACTTACAGCCTCTGTAGGACACTTGGCATGGAAAGGGATGTGCATCAATGAAGACAATGTTAGTTAAGAGTTTGTTGGATCAATGGCCAACATATTTCCTTTTTTGTAGCATAGTTGTTAGCCCAGTTGTTAGTTTGAATAACTGATTTAGAGAATCATATAGGAGGAAGGCCAACTCACACCTCTAGTTGTTGCCTTCCCTTTTGGTTATAAATATACATTCCAAGTGTTTTAGTGGGTTCGAATGATTGAGCTAGGCTCCCTTATTGTAATATTTTGATGAACCATATTGGTTCTCTGGTTATGTACTTGACTTGAGAATTTTTTATTAATATAAGTTGGTTTCTCTTATTCCATCATATTGCATCTTATACTGAAGTGTTCATGATTGAATGATTCACATGAGATTGTTTTAGTTGTATTATGATGAATGTTTGATTATAGTATTGTTATGATGTTCTTCAGTGTTCTTTAAACTTTGAATTCAAGAAGATCTTGTGTTTGAGTTTTTCCTCCTTAGGCTGCTGGAAGACCTGATGTCTATAGCAGACCTCTGCATTTTCCTCACTAAATTCTTCCTCCTATTCACCTTTACTCCCACTCACTGACTGAATTTGATCAAGACCGCAGTTGCTTGTACATGCTAACCCATATTTCTGAGTTAGAACATTATTATCCTAAGTCTTATTCATTTGACCTTTTAAACACTCATTTACATTTATATATAACATGATGTATAACATGATGGATACTAAACTTATCCTCTATGCAATCTGAGAATAATACACTTTGTAAATGTGAACAAATGTAATTTAAAGTAATAAATAAAATCTTTTAAAATAGATATGTTCTAGGAGATTATCATATAGTCTATTCGTAAAAGCACTATAAATATTAAAAAGAGCTATAAATAATACAGTGAATCATAGTATCAACTTTAAACTGTGTTCTTGTAAATATAAAATCAAAAAACTAAACTAAAGATTTTTAAATAATTATGTTTTATTAAATAATAGGGGATCATAGATTGTATTGGTAAATTTATTATAAATGTGAAATGTAAGATTTAAATATTTTTTTATTTTAACAGTTTAATAGTATGTATTATGTTAGGGTTTAAATCTTTTTTTAATCATTTTGTTAAATTATTAGCTTTAGCTTTAATGCAGGAAAGATCTTCATTCTATTTTTATACTTCTATGTATCTAAATTTATGGATGTTTTCTAAAATGTTTTAAAGAAGTTTTATTTGTGTTTTCAAAAACAAAAAATAAGTGGATCACAAGTTATGCTAAGTTGTTTGTAGAGGTGGATATCACAAATATATTATTTGAAGACATGTTGAATGAGGTTATGGATAAGGTCCAGACTCAAAGATATTTCAATAAATGATATGGTTTGGAAGTAAAGACTTGACTACAAGTAAGTAGTTTTGAGAGCCAAAGCATGCTTTAAGTATGGTCCCTTGGTGACTTCTTGTCCAAAGTTAAAACGGAGACAAACAAGTGTTTCAAAAATCTTTTTGGAAGAAATATTAGAGTGTAGAATCATAAAACACCTTAATGGAAGGGCATTCAAGAACTAATCCACTTTATAAAAGTGGCAAATTCTACCACAACTAAGAATTCCCAAAAAAAGAATCAAAAAAATAGAAAGTTTCATGTTTTCTCATATTTAAGGAAGATAAACTCTTAGCCAATCAAAAGCAGTTTTAGGTCATACTTTAGGACCATAAGGCAGTTTCAACTCGGATAGCATATGCAAGATACATAATATCCCTATCTAGTCATTGTTAAGGCTCTAAAGAAAGGGTCAAGTGATATAAAGTAGCATCTAGTCTTAGTCCCGTACATGAGACCAGATGTTAACCTTGATTGCAAATTTTAGAAAACATATATATGTAAAAGATATATGACCAAACCATTTATATTATAATTGTATTCATTATTTTCTATCCCCGTCATTATATGCACAAATGTGTTCAACACAAATTTCTTTTCATTAAGTTGAAAATTATAAAAGAATTGGAAGCAAAACCCTCAACTAAACAACGTAAAGTAGCAAGTCCTAATCGATTACACGTGGAAATAAGGTTACATGATTTTATGGTTAAATAGCTTTCAATATGTTTTTCCATAAGACTTATGTTGCTTTGTCATATCTCTCTTCTTTAAGGCTGACAATTTTGAGGGCCAAAGTTATTTGAGATGAAAACTCTAGCCATTTAGTGAAAAGCGACTCCTTGTCTATAATTTGTACCATGTTCACTGACAATTTTGAGGGTCAAAGTTATTTGAGATGAAAACTCTAGCCATTTAGTGAAAAGAGACTCCTTGTCTATAATTTGTACTATGTTTGATCAAACTTTGATGGTCCATTTCCTTAAAGTTTAACGCTAATACATGTACGATTGATAAACATGACAAGTTATTAAACACATTTAATTTCTTTCTTGTTTTGCCAAAAAAAAATATAGTTTTTATTTGACTTTGTAAAAAATAATGTCACACTTATACATCTAATTTTGAAACCAAAGCCTTTTGACTTCACTTAAAACCAAAGCAAGTGGGATTTATACTTGCATTATGTGCTTAAATTCTCTTCATGTACTTCCATTCACCGCAAAGCAAAGACACCTTTTGTCTTATTATCCTAAAGCTCTTATTAACTTCATTCTTATCTAAAATCATAGTTAAAAATAACTACATAGATATGCGCTACGATTATCATTATTTTATTTTTTTATTGACTGGGGAAATCAGTAATTAGTTGGGCACGTACTCACGTGACACATGGTCATGTTATCCAACTGTTACCACTATAATCTAGGATGGCCCTTCACGCAGCACACAAGGCTAATCAAGAATTTCGAACTGATAACTTCACATAACGAAGTGCTTTAACAGTACACTCCATCACCAACTATTCTACACCCCAAAAACAACTACGATTACCATTATTATTGATATAAACCAACATATTCATACGGGCATGTTGATACTTAGGGATTTAAGACGGGTCGCGTAGTATATACTTTGTAATGTATTGTTGTAGTAGAGTTATCGGCCAAAAGCTAAATGTGCCTTGCTCGCTTTAAAAGTCGGAATATAGTGTCAATTCAACCTCTTCATTGATAAATGTGTGATTCAGCCTCTTCAATGATAAATATGTGAAATCATTGGGGAAATTTCATTCCATTCTTACAAAAATGGAAGTTGCAATTAATTTATCGTTGCGATGGCTCCATGTCGAGTTCAAATTAACTTTGTTGAAGCATTAACTATTTTCTAATTTATTGAAAATATTATTGAATTTAAAATTGAATATACTTTGTAGCATGTTTTTGATAGTTAGTATTAAACTTAAAAAACCTAACATGCTTAACCAAAGGGCATAAATAATAAAAACATTGTACTGCCAACTCTATCCATTTATTTCATGACTCATAAAAAGATCTATTAAAATATTGTAATGCCAATTGTTGTGATGCTAATTCTATTTATTCATGATGACTTATAAAGAAGATGTTAAAAGATGCCACTTCCATATATTTCATGATGCCAATTGTTGTGATGCTAATTCTATTTAATCATGATGACTTATAAAGAAGATGCTAAAAGATGCCAATTCCATATATTTCATGATTTATAACATATGTTAAAAGGTCCCAATTCCATTTATTTCAAGATTGTCTTCCAAATAACCATGATTCGAATTGAGTAAAGCAAAGACTTTCGTAAGGTTTACATG
>ML843134.1:22786-38930 GCA_009831015.1 Picea engelmannii
GTGGATCCCTTGCTATATTGTCTAAGTGTAAGATTTGCTTGTAACCCTAATTGTGATGTAAAGGGTACAAGTCGGCCCCACCATATGTGAAAGATAATTAAGGTTTATTGTAATAATTAATTATTTTTTGAGTTATTGAGGTCGGCCCTGTTGTGCCAATAGACACATCTATTGTTGTGTCTGGTCTAGTATAAATAAAGGAGATTTCCCCATTGATGAAACACACTTGTCACATGACATTTGGAAATTTTAGCAAGTACACTTTTAGGGCTGAAGTGCGCACCTCTCTTGGGCACAAGTTTCAAGGTGGTAAAGCACCCTCTTGTGTTCATTAGGGTTTTATGGTTGGGGGATCTTCTCTTGAGAATATAGCAAAGGATTGTTGGGTTTTCTTCTCTTGAGTAGAAGGGTTTCCCAGGATATTTCTTGTGTTCTTGTGCATGGTACTTCTTCTTGTGATCTTGGTTATTGCAACACTTGTAAATGGTGTAGTTGCATTTGTTTATGGTTCAAGTAAATGCAAAAATGAAATAAACCTCATGCTTGAGTCTAGCATAGTGAAAATTCAACAAGGTATCAGAGCATAGGTCTTGAAGAAGCCATTGCACAAGCTTCAAGCAATCGTCCTCTCTCTTCTGCAGAACCGTACGACCCTCCTAGGGTTTCCGGAAAACCGTACGACCCTCTCCCTTTTGAGTGTTTCAACACTTTATACTAAAACGTTGGGGCTAAAAATTACATAGGGGTGTACGGCCTCCTTTAGCGCACCTCCAACAACTCTTAGATTGCAATTCCAAGAACTTTGGATTTTTGGCCCTAGGGTTTCACAGTTTTCTGTAGAAATTTCGGCTTTAGGGTTTCTGTAACTCATTGAGGGAGTTTTCAAGCTTACCAGTGTTCTTCTGACTTTCAAGGGTTATTGTTGGCAGTCATAAGCCCAATGAAATCTAAGTTTGCTAGCCTAGCCTAGCCATTAGGTTTCCTAACCTAGTTGTTAAGGGTTTGTGAAGAATCTGCAAAAATGATGAACATAACCTTGGTGGAAGATAGGCTTGATGGATCAAGCAACTTTTGTTCCTGGAAGTCAAGACTTCAGATCACCCTTGAAGAGGATGAACTATTGAGTGTGATACAAAAGGCTTTACAAGAGACAACTACCGATGAAGAGAAGGAAGAAAGGAAGGAAGATGACGTCAAGGCAAGGAAGATAATCATCTACTCAGTGAGAGATCATCTCCTACCTCGTATTGCCAACCTGAAGACAACCTATGAAACGTATGAAGCATTGAAGAATATGTTTGAGAGTAACAACACCCTCAGAGCTCTTACATTGAAGGGCCAGCTTCAAAATATCAAGATGACAAAAGGTGACATCGTTGCTATCTTCTTCATGAAGATGTCAAAGATCAGAGATTGGCTAGGTGCCATTGGAGAAATCATATCAGACAGAGAACTTGTCTTGACCACTCTCAATACTCTTCCAAAACATTGGGAACCATTTCTTCAAAGTATCAATGGTAGAGAACAACTACCTACTTTTGATCGTCTATGGACAGACTGTACCGAGGAAGAAATCAGACTTATAACTAGAAGAGTGGAAGACTCCCCTCATGATGACAATCATGCTCTTGCCTTTCATACAAAGAAAGGAGGAAGAAATAAAAGAAACTTCAGACAAACATTCAAAGACGAGAAGACTTCATCAGCGTCAGATTATGATCATAGAAAAGACATGTCAAAGATCCAATGCTTCAGATGTGACAAGTATGGACACTTTGCGAGAAATTGTCCTACCAGGAAAAGAGGAAGACAATATGCCTCCATTGCTGACATTGATCCAGACCCACCTCAGAGAGATGAAGACATAAGAGATGAGGCTTTCTTCCTCTAACCTTTCTCAGGAGAACCAAAAACAAGATTGAGCATAACTGTAGACTAAGGTGAGTTTTGTACTACATTCCTTATTTGTTTTCTTCATTACCCTGTAGTTGCTTGCATTTTGATGATGAAGGGTATTATCCCTGGTGTGGGAACTCTCATGACTTGGACCATTATCCTTGGTACCGGAGTCCAAATTTTTGGTTGGTTATTATCCTAGTACGAGAGACTAGCAAAATACTGTAGAGTTAGTAGAATACCTGAGAAGACATGAGATGCCTCCAGGTTAGCAAACAGGAAAAGGAAGATGTCTATCCTTCAGACTTCAGAGGGATTCACTTGACTCATAGGGAGTCAAACTATTTGATAAGAAGGAAGAAACAATACCTTCTCCCCTTCAGCAGTTCAAAGGGAGACAACCATTGTTCCAATTGATCCAGTTTCTCTAGTTGATGTTCCCAGAGACATTGCAGTAGGCCATAAAAGGCCTGCCGGGGCTCGACAAACTCTGTAGGAGGCAGATGGACATGCAACTCCTCAAGGCACATTCCAAGATAGCAAGATTGAAGAGACCAAAGAGATTTTTGAGCTATGTTTCAGCCATGAACCACATCATTGATACCGAGCCTTCTTGTCATGAAGAAGCAGCAGGTCAACAGGTATGGCAAGATGCCATGACAGAAGAGTATCAGTCCATCATGAAGAATGATGTGTGGGATATTGTTCCAAGACCAAAATGGAAGTCTGTAGTGACTTCCAAGTGGATCTACAAGATCAAGCATGTAGTTGATGGAAGTGTCGAAAAGTACAAAGCAAGATTTGTACCCAGAGGATTCTCACAAGTGGAGGGAATTGATTATGAGGAGACATTTGCCCCTGTAGCCCGATACATTTCCATCCGTACTATCATTGCACTAGCAGCATCCATGGGTTGGAGACTACATCAGATAGATGTAAAGATAACCTTTCTCAATGGTGAGATTGAGGAAGAAGTTTACATCGAGCAGCCAAAGGGATTCGTGATACATGACAAGAAATCTCATGTGTGCAGGTTGAAGAAAGCCCTATATGGACTAAAGCAGGCACCTCGTGCTTGGTACGAGAAGATGGATGGATTCCTGATGAGTTTGGGCTTCAGCGAGAGTGTTGTTGATCCAAACCTATATTATCACATTGTTGGTAACAAGTGCATGATCTTGGTCCTGTATGTGGATGATTTATTCCTCACCGGTTCAGAAAGACTTATTGTTGAATGCAAACGTGCATTGACTTCTAAATTCGAGATGAAGGATCTGGGTATGATGCACTACTTCTTGGGACTAGAAGTATGGCAGAGGACTGATGAGATTTTCCTGAGTCAAGGAAAATATACAGTGCAAATATTGAAGAAGTTCGGTATGACAGACTGCAAATCCATGCCTACATCGATGGTGATGGATCTGAAGAAAATGAATGAGGTTTCTACTGATTCAGGCGAGATTGATCCACATTTATACCGACAACTGATTGGATCATTGATGTATTTGATTAACACCAGACCTAATATATGCTACGCAGTGAGTGTATTTAGTCAGTTCATGAGTCAGCCGAGACAGACTCATTGAATAACAACTAAGCATGTATTGAGATATCTACGAGGCACAGTTGGATATGGCCTGAGATATGCCTCCGGTGTAGACATGAGATTGCAGGGATATGCCGATGCAGATTGGGTAGGGAGCGCAGTGGACCGGAAGAGCACATTCGATTGTTGTTTTACCTTGGGGTCTACCATGGTTTCCTGGTGCAACAGGAAACATAGCTCTGTGGCTTTGAGTACCGCAAAAGCAGAGTATATAGCGTTGAGTGTGGCAGTCCGCGAAGCAGTGTGGCTTCGCAAGCTCCTCCCAGATTTATTTGATCACGAGATGGATTCTACCATTATTCATTATGATAACCAGAGCTGTGTGAAGCTCTCTGAGAATCCTGTGTTTCACGATAAATCGAAACACATTGAGATAAAATACCATTATATCATAAACATGGTGTAGAGGAAAGCAGTACACGTGTAGTACCTTCCTACACATGAGTAGACTGCAAAGATCTTCACCAAACCACTTGCCAAGACAAAGTTCGAGTACTTCCGTGAGAGACTTGGCCTGGTGGAGAATGCCTCCCTAGCTGAGAGGGAGTGTTGATGATTGCAGCATCGTGAGACATCCTCTAGGATACGTTATCCTTAGACTAAGTTGAGTCGACCTGAGAGGGAGCCCAGTGTTGGGCATACCCACGTGATGGGGCATCGTTCTCCTCTGTGTGAGAGTTGAGTCGCCCTCCAGTGGTTGGGGCATTGTTCTCCTCTGGAGAGTTGAGTCGTCCCCCAATGGTTGGGTGTGCCCATGTGATCAGTGTATTGTTCTCCTCTGTGTGAGAGTTGAGACGATGTGGTACTCCCGATGATTCTGTTGAGTATGACGTCCCTGTGGCTGAGCACAGGTGGATGTGTCCCTAGTGGATGAGCACTAGTGGACGTGTGGATCCCTTGCTATATTGTCTAAGTGTTCGATTTGCTTGTAACCCTAATTGTGATGTAAAGGGTACAAGTCGGCCCCACCATATGTGAAAGATAATTAAGGTTTATTGTAATAATTAATTATTTTCTGAGTTATTGAGGTCGACCTTGTTGTGCCAACAGACACATCTATTGCTGTGTCTGGTCTAGTATAAATAAAGGAGATTTCCCCATTGATGAAACACACTTGTCGCATGACATTTGGAAATTTCAGCAAGTACACTTTTAGGGCTGAAGTGTGCACCTCTCTTGGGTGCAAGTTTCAAGGTGGTAGAGCACCCTCTTGTGTGCATTAGGGTTTTATGGTTGGGGGATCTTCTCTTGAGAATATAGCAAAGGATTGTTAGGTTTTCTTCTCTTGAGTACAAGGGTTTCCCAGGATATTTCATGTGTTCTTGTGCATGGTACTTCTTGTGATCTTGGTTATTGCAGCACTTGTAAATGGTGTAGCTGCATTTTTTTTTATGGTTCAAGTAAATGCAAAAATGAAATAAACCTCATGCTTGAGCCTAGCAGAGTGAAAATTCAACAAATATTGGCCCGGTTACAATGTTTGGGCAGAGTCATGTGACTCGCCTTACACCACCAAGACCGTCCAACTCTCACTCTGCCCGTTCACACAGATCCGCCCCACTACTTCATTGTCACGCCCTCTTTGCCAAGTCTGTGGTCTGCCCCATCGTGGAACAACCTCAAACCTGTCTCCCCGAGCTCACCCTTACTCGTTCAATTTCTCTCTTGCTTGGTCGCTTTCTTCCCATGCCTTAGCTCACTTGCCTCTTGGTTCTTTTTTATGTGCCAACTGTCGCATCCCCTTTGGATCATCGCTTCCCTTCGCGGACCGACATGCCCCTTTGGGTCGACGCACCCTTTCGCACAATCATGCTCTTTCAAGCCAACGCATCTCTTGGACCGACGCACCCCACCACATGGTCACATCTTTTGCCTTGTTCGTGTTCCTTGTGTCGGGCAACTACAAATCATCGCGAGGTGTGCTGGGAGGACCTCCCAATCGCACCCCATGTCACCAAGGCAGACGGGTCCACTTCTTGTGTGCACGCCCAAGTCGCCCCACCTATGCTCTCGTGCAACACAAGTATTCATCTTCTGTCACAAGGAAAGTGAGGCACGTGCCCCCTTGGGTCCTTACGCCCAAAACGTACACCCAAGGTGCTCCTCCCCACGCCTATAAGACATCTCTCTCACAACCGATCACATCCTCCTTATGTTCGTCAACCAACTTGCCTCCGAGTCTACCCAAGGAGCGTGCACGCTAAGTGGGTGTCGCGGAGGGATTTATGAGAACCCTTCCAAGTGGAGCATTTCACCCTTCTTTGGCCTTGCAATAGCCTTTTTCTTCCAACAAAATCTGAAAAGTGCTTATCTAATCCTTGAAAAATAGCTAGACATTCACAAGACAAGAAATAGATACTCAAAGAACTCTTGAAGCCAAGTTTCTCATTAATCTCCAATGATTTGAAATGGTGGAGGAGTCTTCCTTTTATAGGTGAAGATCCTCCTGAAATATAATACAATACCATGTGCTAGCTCAATACCATGAGCTCCAAAACCATTAGCCTAGTGAAAACCATGGGAAAATACAACAAATGACACCACACATCCCATAATATGCTCAAAAAGAGAAATGACCTTGTACAAGAGGTTCAAATACAATGATAAAGCCACACGTGTGGGATAGAGAAAAACAAGAAGAGGTGTGCTCCTCAAAAGTAGTGCTAACGTCCCATCAAAAGAGGAATAAATGAGTCAACTAGGGTCTAATGTCCTCCAACATCCTCCAACAAACATCCTCAAACCAAGGAGTGGTCCAAACATGCACTTACAAACTCCCAAATGATTACGTCAATCTCAAACATGTGAGTTGTCCGAGTGGAAAAGTCAACATGAGAGGCACGTGTGGGCTCATCTAGGCAAGCACTCCTGAACTAATCATCAAGTAATGGTGCCACATCATCATAGGGTCCAAGTCAGCACCTGTAATCACCTCCATAACTTGTAATCAACCTCTCCAATGCATTAAATACTCCCACGTGTAGTCCAAGGAGAGTAAATAATGCAAGAGCATGCATGTAGTGTATAATTGAGCAAGGAGAATGAATGTGAGTGGTCCATGTGGCATGTGTGATGGCATGGCGTCCCCATCATGGCTCAATGGACTATCACAGATCCCAATGCAACATCATGGATCTTGAGGCATGGTACACGTATCCCAATGCACAATACCCACATGAAGTGATGGGTCTAGCCTCTTTGCAAGCCATAAATTGGTAGCACCTAGTGACATCTCTTAACACAACATAACAAATGGGGGTTAGTTTTAATACTTTCCTAAGTCTTACTAAGGGGAACAATATTAACCCCTATACATGCATCAAGTCCTAGGATAACCAATATTACCTAAGTACCTAAGTGAAAGATAGGAAAAGATTAATAATAGTGATGAAAGGGAAGGGGAAATGAGTTCATGTGATGACCCTCAAAGTCTTAGACATGCATAGGCATTTTTATTCGTTTATTCATTCATCTAGCTTTCATGAGCTAGGATATTTTATACATAAGAGCCTTCAAGAGGGAGCTTAGCTTCAAGTTACATGTCCTCGGCACTATTTACTACTACCCCTTTACGCCTTATTCTTTAAGTGTTCAGTTTATCAAACAAGTCCATTTTATTTAGATATGCATAGACAAACCAAGAACTAGAGGCGTTGGCCTCATAGCGAGGGGGGATTTCTCAAGCTTTATAATTTGGCTTTTGACTTTAGCTCTTCACCTCTTAGCCTTATTGGCTTTATTGATTCAGGCTTTATCATTTTGACCTTTTCTTTTGACATTTGAGAAATCATACATGACTAGGATTCAATTTTCTGCATGGATGGAATGAATGATATAGGGAAGGTGGAAAATGGCTAACATGGTTGGGATGTGGACAATGCTATCTAAACTAAGCACCAAGTAGTACAGGTTAACCCGAGAAATGACACACTTCTAATAGAAAACATGTTCCCCAAGGTACTACAAGGCAAATAATAAAACCATGTAATGTTATGAAGTGCTACCAGATATCGTTAGGTGTTCATTGTTTACCACTTTATGATGAGCTAAGAAGTTATATCATTGTTAATTTCCTTTAGACTCAGCAAACAGAAATAAAATGCCAATGTTTTTTCTTTACCCAGAAATTTATTTATGATGATATAACTTCTCAAAATCATGCATTAAATTTGTAGCTGAGTTATTTAACTAAAATGAACAGCAGAAGCAAATAGAAACCAAGCACATAAAATAGGAAGACACCAAAAATACCCTGGAAACCCAGTGTGGGGAAAACAAGCAAAGGAGGGGCTTTATTAGCTTCAGAGGAATTAATTTATAGCAACAAAAATTTCTTACAGCCCAGCAAACTCGGCTTGCTTTTTCGACCCTGCTTTTTCGGCCCTAAAAAATCAGCCTTGCTTTTTTGGCCTCTGTCTTTGCTGGAACCGCCTGCACTCAACTCACTTCCCCTGATGCTAATTTGCCTTTCCTGACTCTGCATAATCGACTTCCTCTTCCTCAGCCAACACCCTCACTCATCAACTCAACACACAATGTGTTATGTCCTTCACCCTCAACCTCCTTTTATCACTCTAACTCACCTTATCTGTAAAGCCTGTCAACTTCACCCCATCTCCTTGGATGTAAATTGACCCATACTCGATTGTGCCATACAGATATCTCAGAACATGCTTCGCTGCCACCCAATATATCCTCCTCGACTTAGCCATGAACTGACTGAGTGTGTTAACTACAAAGCATATATCAAGTCTAGTGTTGACCAGATACATCAAAGAGCCAATCAACTGTCTATAAAGAGTAGGGCCCATTGCCTCTGATCTGGAAGCATCGATCTTCTTCCAGTTGGTTACCATGGGCGTAGACATAGGCCTGCAGTCCAGCATCCTGAATCTCTTCAGAATCTCTACTGCATACTTCCCCTGTCCAAGGAAGGTCTGACCATCACGCTGCCACACCTCTAACCCCATAAAGTAGTGCATCAACCCCAAATCCTTCATCTCATACTCCGAAGCAAGATTCCTTTTGCACTCTGCAATGAGCCTCTCTAAACCTGTAAGAAACAAGTCGTCCACATACAACACAAGAATGAGGAGCTCACCTCCAACTATGATGTAGTAGAGGTTAGAGTTTGCCTCACTCTAGGTGAATCCCATCCCCTGCAAGTAGTTGTCAATCCGTGGGTACCACGCTCTCGGAGCCTGCTTGAGCCCATACAAGGCTCTCCTCAATCTGCACACATGGGAATCTCTCCCATGCACCTCAAAACCCTTTGGTTGCTCGATGTACACCTCCTCCTCAATGATGTTATTAAGGAAGGTCGTCTTCACGTCGATCTGGTGGATCTTCCACCCCATCTCTGTTGCAATCGAGATCACGACCCTAATCGAAGTGTATCTCGCAACTGGGGCAAATGTCTCATCACAGTCGATTTCCTCCTTCTGAGAGAATCCCTTAGCCACAAAGTGGGCTTTGAACTTCTCCACACTGCCATCTGCAGTGTGCTTGATCTTATAGATCCATCTAGAGCCAATCATTGATTTCCCCTCTGGCCGGGGCACCACCTCCTATACATCATTCTTCATGATGGAAGCATACTCTTCCACCATGGCACCTCTCCACACCTGCTGCGGTGATGCCTCCTCAAAGATGGAAGGCTCGGCCTCCAATAGCTCACTCATCAAAGCCATATAACTGGAAAATATTTGTGGTGCTCTACTCTCTCTGACCGATGTCCTAGAAGCACCCACGTACTCTTGTGCCTCTCTCAAGGTCTGCTCTTCTCATCTAGTCTTCATCCTCCTAGTAGAAGGAGTCTCCTTGATAGGAGGAGTATGTTGCTCCTCATCCTGATCTGCAATATGATCATCTGTGCTTGCACTTGTACCTGTACCGTGTGTCTCCTCAGTCTTCTAGGTCTCTAGCTCCTGATCCCCTACTACTACTACACCAATATCATGAGCCTTCCTCAAGGCTCTGTCCTCCTCAAACCTCACATCCCTCCTGACCACAATCTTCCTCAAGGAAGGAATGTAGACTCTGTATGCCTTGGAATTCTCATTGTAACCAACGAAAATCCCCTTCTTAGCAGTGGCCTCGAGCTTTGCCCTCTTCTTTGAGGGGACATGACAATAGACAAGGCATCCGAAAATCCTGAAGTGTCCAATTTCTGGTCGCCTCCCTGTGAATACCTCCTCAGGACTCTTCCTCCCCAATGCCTTGTGAGGACTCCTGTTCTGTATGTATATTGTTGTGTTACAGGCCTCCGCCCATAAGAACCTGGGCAGATCTCGATCATACAACATGGTTTTAGCAGCCCCAACAATAGCCCTGTTCTTCCTTTCTGCCACCCCGTTCTGTTGTAGGTTGTACAGAAAAGTCAACTCCCTCTTTATCCCAACACTTACACAGAAATCCTTGAAGGCCTTTGAGGTGTACTCGTCTCTATTTTCGGATCTCAATGTCTTGATCTTCCTGCCCGTCTGGTTCTCCACAAGAGCTTTGAACTCTTGGAATCGACTAAGAACCTCGTTCTTGTTCCTCATGAAGTAGATCCAGGTCTTCCTGGAATGGTCATCGATGAAGGTGACATAGTACTCATACCCACTCAGGGATGGGGATGACATGGGACCACATACGTCTGAGTGTATCAAGTTTAGGATGCCTCTTGTCCTGCTATCACTACTCAGGAAAGTTGTCTTGGTGTACTTCCCCATAGCACACCCCTTGCATAACTCATGATGCTCTATGCTAAAATCCGGCAGTCCTGTGACCTGTCACAATCTCCTTGAGCACCTTGAGTGCTCCATGATGTAGGTGCACCATCCTCCTATGCCATAACTCTGCCAAGTCACATGCACTGCTCACTAATGCTCGGGTTGGCTCAAACTAAAGCCTATACAGCTTCTCTCGCCTTACATCAATCACCTTCGTTGTCCTGGAGTCCTTGGGCCTGATGTACACTCGCCCATCCTGAAATGAGACCAAATAGCCCCTATCCTCCAATGCTGAAACTGATATCAGGTTCTTCGTCGTGCCTAGAACATATAGCACATCCCTCACCATCAGTGGCTTTTCGAACTCCCTCTGAAATGTGACTGCCCATGACCTGCTGCGTGACACTTGGCATTATTGTCCATCTCAATCACGAGGTCCATCTCCTCCTCCTGCAAGCTGGAGAAGTACTCCCGCACTCCGTTCATGTGACTAGAGGCGTGACACTTGGCATTATTGTCCATCTCAATCACGAGGTCCATCTCCTCCTCCTGCAAGCTGGAGAAGTACTCCCGCACTCCGTTCATGTGACTAGAGGCGTCACTGTCTATGTACTACACGCCTGAGATGGATGAGCTAGAGAGACATGCGATGAGTGAAAACTCATTCTCGAACCTAGTTGCAAACTCATCAACTTTAACTGAAGCTGATGTTGTCATGTGTGACTTCTTGCTGCCCTCCTTCTTGTTTGGGCATTTGACTGGAAAAGTGGCCTGGTTTGTGGTAGGAAAAACTCTTTAACTTGTTGAAGTCTTTCTTCTTTTCTCCCTTAGAGGTCTGACCCCCACTGGGGCCCTTCTTTCCTCTGAACTTGCCCTTTCCAGCTAAGGCAAGATTCTCCTCATTCTCACTCTTTGGTTGGCTAGCCTGTGAGGTACCAACTCCCAACTCCTCCTGGGTGAAGTCATCCCATAAACTCTCCCAATCAGAGAGTTTCTCCCCTGCTACAACACCTCTGACAAATATATCCCACTGCTTGGTGAAGCCATTCAAGGTTGTCCTCGCCAACTCGGTCTCATCCATGGTCTCCCCAACAGCTACCAGTTCATCTTTGATCTAAGTGAACTTGGTTAGATATGTAACAACTGACTCTCCCCTGGCTATCTTTGTGCTTCCGAGTTTCTCCCTGAGCAACATCTTCCTACTCTAGTTATCTGACTGGTACAATTTAACCAGGGCCTCCCACATATCCTTAGTTGTCTTCTTACGAGACAGATGAGGAACGATGTGGTCTTTGACTCCATCAATAATTATTCGCCTAGCCTTCACATCTCTCCTGAGATGAGTTGGTTGTTGTGTTGGGTCTACTGGAAGTATTGTTATCCCTTCAACAAACTCCCACAAACCTTGTTCCTCCAACAGTATACCAATTCGCTCTCACCATGGACTGAAGTTTGAGGCTCCCTCCAACCTATCCTCGAATCTCAAGCCTGCATTGGCCATTGTGTTAGTTGCCCTCACTCACAACGACCCCCTTGCTAATTTACACTTGGTCTGCACAACAAATGGACTTGGTTCCTTTTGTATTCAAAAGTTGAGCTCTGATACCATGTTAATTTCATTTAAACTCAGCAAACGGAAATAAAATGCCAATGATTTCTCTTTACCCAGAAATTGATTTATGTTGATATAACTTTTGAAAATCATGCATTAAATTTACAGTTGAGTTATTTAACTAAAATGAACAACGGAAGCAAATACAAACCAAGCACATAAAATGGGAAGACACCAAAAATACCATGGAAACCCCGGTGTGGGGAAACCCAACAAAGGAGGGGCTTTATTCGCTTTAGAGTTACAACAACAAAAAATTCATAAATTTCTTACAGTCCAACAAACTCAACCTGCTTTTTCGAACCTGCCTTTTCGGCCGATCTTTTTCAGCCTCTATCTCTGCTGGAATGGCCTGCACTCAACTCACTTCCTCTGATGCTAACTCGCCCTTCCTCACTCTGCAAAATCAACTTCCTCTTCCTCAGCCAACACCCTCACTCATAAGCTCAACACACAATGTGTTATGTCCTTCTCCCTCATCCTCCTTTCATCACTCTAACTCACCTTTTCTTGAGTCTTAAGAAGCCTCCAAAAATTCACTTTAGAGAATTATTAATTTCCAAAAAGTCCCTTTTCAGAAATCTGAGTGAAAAGTCAATAAAAGTCATTTAAATGACTTTTATACTTTTCCTAAGTTAAAACTTAGGATAAAATAAACATGTTGATCTGGGTATTTTAATTATGTCCATCAGTTGGCCTTGGACACATAGGCTAACTTGAGACACCTTTTGAGCTACAAAATTAACAATCATCACATCCAAATGAACATTGATACATGGAATATCAAAATGAAGCATATTGAAACCATACTATACCACCCATAGCATTTGCCATTTGAGGAGTGAGGGATGAAGGTGAGCTATATCACAACTGAGCTAGAACGATCATACATTTGGTGGAGATCGAGAGAAACTCTGTCTAGATCTGGAGAAGATGAGCATGACACCTCATGCAATGTAACACCCTGTTTCCCCCAGTCTGTAAAAATAACTATACTGGCCAAGAACTGTGGCAAACTCAAAAAAAATGTGAATGTGTGATGTGAATGGACCTTGTGGAAAAGGTCGATGAATGTAAATAATAATATATATATATATATATATATATATATATATATGTATTGCAGGACTGTTGAGAGGGGAAGGTGCTAAAAAAGAGACCACGATGGTTGAAGAAAGGTGGTGGAAGGCACCTGGAATGGTGGTGTTAACTTCCACCGAGACCAATCCCGTATTTGGACTTCACTGGCCCGGAGAACCAAGAGCGGCTCGCTGGCCCCAAATTAAATGACTCGTCAGAATTGGTAGGTAAAGGGCTCCTCATGAGTAATGAGGGATGGGGGTGAACTGCCCATCCGTAGAGTCCTCAGACCTGACCACTGCGAGGAAAATCGTGCCACACGCAACCTCGCCGAACAGAGAAAAGGCAGGAAGTGTGGGCGATCAAGGGCAGACGCGAGGGAAAGAGGAAGAGGAACTCTGGAAAAACACAGAGTGAGTGACAGCGGAGAAGAAGGAGAGTAACCTTCGTTCTCGGTCACTGACAAATAGAGACACAGTCTCGCAGTATTGTGGTCTCAGCTCGGGGGTGGCTAGTGGTAAATCCGTTGGGAGTCGTTGAGCCTACGGTTGGGTGGAAACGAGCACCCCTCTCAGCAGTTGCAATCACATCTGGTGTTATTTCTGATAAGTGTTCTACATCTTGCATCTTGAAATTTATATGCTGACATGTATGCTCACAGTCTGTGCAGTTTTATGAATGGTTTGAGTATAAGATTGCCTATGTAGTGTTTTGATTTAGAAATGGTGGTTGCACGCTTATAATGGAAAGACTACGTATGGCTTACGTTTTATAAATCGCTATTTATACGCATATTGAATTAATTCAGACTTCAAGTCTGTTCTCGGGAAATCTATACCCTTATCCATCTCAAGTAATACCCTGGATAGATCTCCCCATAGAGACACCCTTCTTAGAAAGCTCACCAAGAACCTGGAAAAGGATTTGAAGGCGCAAGTCTTAGTAACCCTGTACGAGGAAGAACGATCCTCCTGAAATCTCGAAATAGCAGCGAAGGAATACCGTGTTCGCTTTGCAAGAGTCGTCAAGGAGGCATTGGACGATCGGAATACTCCGTGGAGAATTCGCGAAGTCCCAAGAGCCGTTAGATCTTGCAGAGGAGCAGGGGAGTTACGGTGAGCCTATTTTCAAGTTTTTAAGTTCGGGAGAAATCGGACTGTAGGATCTGGGTCGACAAGGACCGTTGGATCACTCGCGAAATCTCATTTCGTGGATTCACGAGTTGAAGGGTTAAAAACCTTGCCTCGGGATTCACGAAGTCGCGAAGTCCGAAACTCCAAAAAGGCGAGAAGTTCCGTTGTGGGACCCGCGTTGACGATGTGTCGAAATTTCGGCATTTCGGCATATCAGCGGATAGGAGGTCAAGACTTTTGTCCCGAAAGTCCCAAAGTCGCGAGTTGCGATAAGGAGTAGCGAGGAGTTCGAGATCTCGGCACTTCGGGTGTCAGGATACAAAGGAGGTAGCGCTTCAGGAAGCGAAGTCGCGAAGTGCCAAAGCTGGGGACGAGGGACACGTGGTAGAACCGCAAGGTGGGCCGTGCGATAGATAGGTGAACACGTGTCACCTAGTGAAAGGAGTCAACACCCGTTGACCTCTCGCGTCTCGGGGATTCGTGAGATAAGGGAACGAGAGTTCAACCCTTTGACTTGCGAAGTCGCTACTAGCGAGAACGCGAGAGGGAAAGCTACCATCGCTTCTCAGGGTTTCGTGAAGGGGAGGTGCCAAGGTTGGACGCCACAACTTGCGAAGTGGCGAAGTCGCGAGAAGATCAGAACCATCTGTCTGAGGAGGATAGGTGGCAGAGATCGAGGGATCTCGCAAACTCGGAGGTTCACAAAGTGAGAGCCCAGGAGTTGGGTGCTCCAAGACGCGAGTGGCGAAATCGCGAGGAGCAAGGATCATCGTTGGATCCAGGTCACAGGAGGACCGTTGGATCAGAGCCTCATCGCGCGTATCGCGCATTCGAAGGTTTGGAGGTTGAGAGGACCTCTTCTCGACACCAGAAGTCGTGAAGTGTCGAAAGTCGGGCACGAAGGAACACGCGGCAGAACCACAAAATGGGGCCCGTATGATTGACAGGCAGACACGCGTCGCCTGGAGAAAGGAGTTAACACCCCGTTGACTTCTCGCATCTCGGGAATTCGCGAGATGAGAGCATGAGTGCTCCACCTTTCGACTTGCAAAGTCGCGAAGTTGCAACGGGAGCTAGCGCTTAGCCTAGTCGTTGGTCACGCACAGAAGGCGCTGACAGAAGGAAGCTATACCCATTACATGATTTCGGATATCGTGAATTTGGAAAGGAAGAGTCCATCGGGATTTCGCCAATCGGGAATTTGGGAGTCCCATTGACAAGAGGTCGGGCTCTCGTATTCATAAATCCCGAAAGAGATAGGACAGCGGTCTTATGAGAAGTGGTCATATGGACCAAGGCATAGCCCAGAGGGCTAATTGCTGATCGACGCATCTTTGGCTTTTCGGCATTTCGGGGTTTGCAGAGCCGAAAGACTCGACTCGCTTATACCGTTGAGTCGCAAAATGCGAAAAGACGCCTAGTTGTTTGGTTTATGATCATGATCAACGATCACACGGAGGTGGGAAAAAGGGAAAATCTAGCCTGTGCTAAGCCCCGTAGGATTTCGGGGATTCTGTCCCTCGAGAAAAGACAAAAAAATTTATTATGCCAGAGTGGGTATGTGACAAGTTGGTATCAGAGCATGGTTACAACACTCGGCCTGCTTGGGCTTGTTATCGCACAGTTTGTAGGAAGGGTTTAGGTAGCTTGAGTCAAGGCTTCAAACTGGCGTAACAGGAGCTTCCCCCACCCACTGTCACCTCGATGGGGAGCTCTTTCTTTTTAGGGTGGCAAATACCAAGGGAGACGTCCCTAGTAATCTGGGGTTCTGAAGGAGAAGGGTCAAGGTTTAAGACTTCAAAGGTCAAAGATAGGCTTCCCTTCACAGATTACTGCCCAAAGAGATAGTCAAGGAGAAAAATCTTCCACTGAATGGCACTTGTTTGCGAGACAAGACAAATAAATCTAGAAGATGTGCTGCAGTGGTTAGTACTTCACAATTTAATGACTATCTTTAAATATATATGAGCAATGATAATTGTAATTATTGACGAAGTCAATGATTGCTAGACAAAGATAAAGGCTTATAATACTTCTTCAATAAGTACAAACTGATACTTGCATTCAATGTACAAATTCAACCTTATTATATCACAATGCA
>ML843135.1:12728-22959 GCA_009831015.1 Picea engelmannii
TTTTTTTTGCATGATGTCCACACCAAGACAAAGGTTTCACAGGAGATTAATGATTCCCACATTACACAAGACCTATATCAAACTGCAGCTATGGTTACGCTTTCATCCCTTCTAGGAGGAAGATCAAAGTACTTCTTCCTATCAGACCTATCAAGGGTCTCTTAGCTAATATTTCTGTCTATCTTTTCCTAGACATCACACTGCAACAAATTCTCTATTGCATACACAAGAAGCATGAATATACAATTTCATCCATAAGAGGAGACCCTTGTACAATTCCTTAATCATTCAAGGTAAAAGGCAAGATTCTCCTGCTCAGATATGTACTACACATAAACCTAGTTTCACAAACATCGTAATTGCGACATACATTTTCACAAATGTGGCAAGAGAGACGTTCCAGTGGAAAATGTGGCAAGAGCGTCGTTAACGTGGCAATTGTGACATACATCTTCACAAATGTGGCAAGAGAGACGTTCCAGTGGAAAACATGGCAAGAGCGACGTTAACGTGGCAAGACTGATGTTAACGTGGCAATTGCGACATACATCTTCAGAAACGTGGCAAGAGTGACGTTCCAGTGGAAAACGTGGCAAGAGCGACGTTCCAGTGGAAAACGTGGCAAGAGTGACTTTAACGTGGCAAGACCGACATTAATGTGGCAAGAGCGACATTATCGGGCAACATGAACTTTTTTTTTTATAAATTTCCTCTATTTTGAGACAATATGGACAATTTTGTCCATAACGCCGCAAATAAAACGTCAGAATTTTTACAATATGTAGTAGTGAAAGGAAACAAAGGAACCCTCATTATTTACAGTTGCACTCACCTGGGAGTCATTCAGGGATGATATTAGGGAACAATACTATCCTTTTGGAAGTTATGACGACCTATATAGAAAATGGACCACACTACATCAGAAAAGGGACAAAGCAGTGCCAGAGTTCACAAATATCTTCCATACCTTGCGCACCAAGATGGGTATCAAATATTTTGAGTGACATATGATTCTCAAGTACCATGATGGTTTGCATAGATACATCTAGGCATAAATGGATTTTTTTGACATCTCGTCCTTGGGCACGACCTATCGATATGCCGTCAAAATTGAGTAGAAGCTTAAACAAAAAATGCGATAGTTTAGGTCTCAGAATCCCTCACAGTTGAAGCAGAGAAAGGGAAGCCCCAAACCATAGATAAAAGGGTAGATAAAAGATGGATAGCCTCAGGACAACTAGTCTAAGCTACAAACAAACAAGGACAATGGAAAGACGAATAAAAATACCAGGAAGTGGTGCAACTTCCATAAGATCCCTTGGCATAAAACTACTGATTGCTACTCAAAGCAGTCATTGGTGGATGTGGTGAAAGCCTTTGAATCATATGTGGGTTCTGAATTTGATTCAGAACCAGGAAAGGGGAGACGGATCATTGACACAGAACCCAGTTCCACCATTACTACCACTAAGATTCAGCCCAGTGAACCTGATGAGCCAGAGGAAGGTGAGCGCCTATTTCATTCACAAATGTGGGTGAAAGGCACCCTTCTTCACTTTATTGTTGATAGAGGTATCCAAAAGAACCTCATCTCAATGGAGGTCTTCAAGCAGCTAGCCCTGCCGACAACATCAGACCTGAAGCCCTACACCATCGGATGGCTCCGCTAAGGAAGTGATCTTCACGTTATCCAACAGTGCCGCATGTCCTATGACATCAAGCCCTTCAAAGATGAGGTATTGTGTGATGTTGATACCCTTGAAGTTTGTGATGTTATTTTGGGCCAACCTTATTTATGGAAATGTCATGCTATATATGATTCTAGGCCTCGCAATGTTATTATTACTTTGTACAGGAAATTGTATAGGATACCCGAGGTAGTCCCACCTAGGGCCATTTCCTTGATCTCTTCCAAACAATGCATGAAGGTCATCTCTCAGACCAGGAAGATTGTCTTCTTTGTGATTCACTCTCAATGTGAGCAAAAGATTGCAGTCACATCCATGGCCTTCATGACTGACCTCTCCTCGCAACATAAACAATTAGATAAGGTCATGGAAGAATACAAAGACATATTCTCCTCACCTGTTGGGGTACTTCTACACTGTTAGGTCAAGCATTCCATTGATATGAACCCCGACACACCGCTACCGAATGGGATAGTCTATCACTACTCTTTGTTAAAAAATGAGGAGATAAAGCGTTAGATCCAAGAATTTCTCCATAAGGGGCACATCCGACCCAAATCATCACCTTGTGGAATCCCAATCGTGCTTGTGCATAAGAAAGACGAGACCTGATGACTCTGCATTGATTAATGGGTCCTAAATAAAATCACAGTCAGGAATCGGTACCCGATTCCCTGAATCAACGATCTCCTTGATCATCTCAGGGGGGATAAATACTTCAGTAAGATTGATTTGAAGTCTGGCTACCATTAGGTCCCAATAGAGTAGAAAGATGTAAGGGAGACTGCCTTCAAGTCAAAAGAAGATCTTTTTGAATGGCTGGTCATGCCCTTTGGTTTGAAAAATCCACCATCAAATTTCATGAGGATGATGGATGATACCTTGCGGACTTTCACCAATTATTTTATAGTGGTGTATTTGGATTACATCCTCATCTACAACAAGACTTGGGCAGAATACTTGCAACATATTCAACAGGTTCTGCACACTCTACGACAACACAATCTATATGCCAACTTGGAAAAATGCTCATTCGACATGGACAAGGTCCAATACCTAGGATACATTGTTGATAAGCATGATGTGCATGTGGATCTAGCCAATATCCAAGTCATCCATGACTGGCTAGCCCCAACCATGTTCACTGAGCTTCAAATCTTCTTTGGCCTTGCCAATTTCTATCATAGGTTCGTGTTGGGATTCTCCCATATTGCATGTGCCCTTAGCCAAGTAACCATGGGTGGTGGTAAGGAAAAGTTTGTGTGGGGCCTATCCCAACAAAAAACATTCGATTATTTGAAGCAACGGTTGTTCTCATCCCCAATGATTTCATTACCCGACCTGCAACAACCATTTGAGATTGAGATAAATGATTTAGACTATGCTGTGGGTGCAGTTCTCACTCAGCAAGACCACCCCGTGGCCTGTCATAGTGAGACACTATCAGATGTTGTCTGTAAGTACCCTACTTATGAAAAATAAATGTACTCCATTGTGCAAGCCTACTGCCAGTAGAGGCATTACATTCTTAGGAAGGAGACAATCATCCACATTGATCCTAAGCCACTGCAGTTCATGGAAAAACAAGGAAAATTGCAGAATGATCGCCATAAGAAGTGGTCCACATACTTGCAACAGTTCCACCTGAAAATCAAGTATAAGACAAGAAGTACCAACCACGTCACTAATTTCCTCAGCCAACCTCTAGTCACGACACTCACCACGGTGCTAGACTCTTGTGGCCACGAGACCTATAGATGGACCCAACTCTATGAGAAAAATCCTGACTTTACCACCACCTACCAGATGTTGGGTGCAAACACAATTGTCATTAATTTCCATCTTCAGGACATGATACTGTGTTGTCTGGGCCATCTCTGCGTTCCATCAAGCGAGTGAGTGAAGCTGATTTGGGAATCCCACTACAGTAAGGTGGCGTGACACTTCAACATAGAAAAGACAGTGGCAGTGCTACAACAACATTTCTACTGGCCGAAACTTCGACAGGATATCAACAAGTATATCGGGTCCTGCACTTCTTGCGCTATTGCCAAACCGACCACTAAGAAACAAGGCTTGTACACCCCTCTGCCTACTCCTGACAGGCCCTAGGAATCCATCTCAATGGACTACATGTTGGGCCTTCTATCCAACAAGCGGGGAATTTTTTTTTTTTTTGTGGTTGTTGATCGCTTTTCCAAGATGGCGATTCTGGCCGCCTGAAAGAAGAGAATCACAACAGAGGCCACTGCCAAGCTCTTCTTTGAACGAGTGTGGGTACATTTTGGGATACCACAAGCCATTATCTTATATCGGGACAACCGGTTCCTCAACACATTCTGGTCAAGCCTCTGGTCATCGCTAGACACCAAGCTCACCAAATCCACTGCTTTCCACCCCCATACGAATGGCCAAACCGAGGTCATCAACTAGATGATTGTGCATATCCTGTGCATGTACAATTCCAAGAAACCTCGCACATGGGATGAGAGTCTTCCCTATGTTCAACACAACTACAACAAATCCATGCATAGCTCAACTACCCATAGCCCTTTTCAGGTGGGGTTGGGATTTCAAACATTGGGTCCCAAGGATGTTGCACTACCCCTTGCAACCACCTAGGCAGACTCATTCCGTGCTCAAAATGAAGCTGACAAAGCCACTGGTTTCATTGAGTGGATCCAACACATCCAACAACATGTTCAGGATATTTTACATAAGTCCAATGCCAAGTACAAGCAATGCCATGATCAACACCAGGTGCCACACAAGTTTCAGGTGGGAGACAAAGTTTGGTTGCACTTGTAGAAATAACACCTTATAGGGCCTCATCAGAAGCTTCGTCCACTCTGCTATGGACTGTACACCATCACCGAGGTTGTGGGATACAATTCTTTTGAGCTCAACATTCTCCCCTTCCTTGTCTTGCACCTAGTGTTCAATGTGGATCTCCTTCGACCATATTTTCCACCATTATTGGACACCTCAGAGATAAAAGAACAATTGACACCAACAAAGCTCAACCCTGAATGAATGGAACATGCATCCACTGATCATATTGTGGACACAAAATTCAAGGGCACTCGCTAGCAGATGATCTAGCTTTATTGGGTTGTCAAAGCAGGGCAACTCTTCCACCAAGGCAACTGGCTCACCCGAGACCAAATTTAGTAGAAATTTCCTCATCTAATGGGGGAAATCAATGAAATGGAGACCACTGCTTAATAAGGGGGGATGATTGATCCAGGTGGATATTGGTGGTCACCCACCTATTCCAACTGGCACATCTTGGTATTTTTTCAGTTTGACAGTTTTTTCCTAGTTTTCGGGTCCTGAACTTCCGGGGTTGTTTTCAGGCCCTAAACAATGTTTTTAGGGATCGTCATATTCAACTTATAGACGAAGTTATATTTTGATGGCATAATGTTTATTCCTCGGATATACCTTTCCAATGGGCTATCGTGCGTCTAAAACTGAGATTGTATGCAAAAGTTACGACCCAGGGAAGTTGATGTACCAACTTACCCCAACGGGGCTCACACGATTCTTGGCGCTTCATCTCCTAGGGTTAGGATTTTGGATGTCTAGGGTTTTGGAATTTATGTTTATTGTAAAAATGATTTCAAAGCCTCGTTGTACTCATCTTCTTGCGAATGAGCATAAGCCGTCACATCTCTTCTCAAGATAAGCCACCACCATTCTAGCAAGCTTGTTTTCAATATGCATTTCACAGTTTCAATATATTTCTTTATTGAATAGAAGCCAATTTTACTGTATATCTATTATTTTTCATTGTGTTTCTATGTTAATAAGAATAATAATCTATGTTCATTTCGTTCTGCTCATAAAATCCAGATAAAAATAGAAGAGGTTCCATATCTTTAGTGTGTTGTAGTTGCATAAGACTGTGTGTGCATATCTTCAGAGAGCGTGATTCTCCATGAGGGAACTTTGAAAATACTAAGAAAGGGAATTTTTTATTGATTCTTCTCTGTTATGAGACAATGCCTCTTATTAGAGATTTACTAGAAACCCGTCCACATCTTCAAGCAATTTTTAGGGCATTTTCTTCGATTTCGTGAGTGTTTGTGTCTGCACAATTCCGAGGGGTTTTCTTTTCCATTTCGTGGGAGTTTTGTATGAATTTTGTGGTCTCCCTCTTTGCAATTTTGTGGATGTTCTCTCAATTTTTGTGGGCCAACATTTCGCATGTTTTACTTCATATCCAATGTAATACATTTATCTCCAACTTCGTGGGGTTTTTTGCACAATTTCGTGAGCAACTCACTCAATTTTGTGGGTGCCTATCTTCCAATTTCGTGGGCGCTTCTATAATTTGTGGGAATTTTATTAATTTTTGCAGGTTTCCTTTTAGTTTCATGGGAATTTATCTTTCATTTCGTGGTCATTTTCATTGAATTTTGTGGGCGTCCTCATCAGTTCGTGGGTGATTTTGCATAGTAGTCAATAGTCATTTTTTTTTTCGTCATGAGGGCTTCTTTTCACCTTTAACCTATTATTTTGTGGATGGCCCCATATTGCCTCCACATATTAAAATCCATCCATAACATTCATCAAATCTCAATCAAAACACATTTAACCGTGTTAGTACAGATGCTACCTCTGGGGTCTATTTCAAACTTATAAGAACCTTGAGAATATTGTTGGACATGAGCTCACGTATGAGGCTTTTGCAGGTAGCGATGAGGCTATTCAAATGGTCTCAAGGATGAAAACGAGAGCATTTAATTTCATCCTTTCTGTTCACTTCGAAGCGCTTCCAATCAACTTCGCCGCTGCATTAGAAGACTTCTTATTAACTTTACCTCTAGCATCGACAAAGTTTCTCTCGAGTGATTTGATGTGTTGCAGAGCAGTTGATTTTAACACCTCCGATGTGTTGCGACATACTTCCCTTCTGTTATGTACCCAAATAGATATGCAATTATACTTCAGAAATAACCCTTAATATCAACAAGAATAAACAAAACCATTCACTAATAATGAACACAAGAATGTATCCAAAACCCTTGAGGTAGGGTAACACACTGTAGTATACCTAGGGAGGTAATATGGTGTACCTAGGGATGTAACCAAAGGGAATGTGGTTATATATTATTAGTGGAGGCCATTCAATGTAAGGTAGACCAGGTCCATTTTATTATTAAAGATGGCCCACTATGGTAGTTAGATATAATAAATAATGTAGACAAAACCCTTGAGGTAGGGTAACACCATATATTAATCCTTACGGAAGGATTAATCTCCTCAAGCAATCCTTGCTTGTACAATAACAATATTCTTCACTCTACCCCAATACATTGCTACACTTCTTTATATAACATTCTCTATCTTCTAGGAACATTCTAGAGAAGGAATCTTCTAGAAAGCCTATTTATTATATCTAACTACCATAGTGGGCCTTATTTAATAATATAATGGACCTAGTCCTTCTTACATTGAATGGCCTTCACTAAGAATACATAACCACATTCCCATTGGTTACCTCTCTAGGTGCCCCATATTACCTCCCTAGGCATACTACACCTTCAAGTCCGTTGATGAACTGTGGAGAAGTTCACTTCATGTCCACTGATGGACTGTGAAGAAGTTTGCTTCATGTCCGTCGATGTCCATTGAAAAAATTTGTATTGACTTTGTCAATCGAGGTCTGAGTCCTTCGCTTTGTCTTCTTTGATTGGTTGAGTGAATCTCTTGTAAAGCCTCCAATATGTGTAGTTTTCATTTAATGTATATTGCAATCAAAGAAAAGGAACATTAGGTTATACATAAACTTAATGAGATAAAATATAATAACCATCTCCTTACACTTGTTCAAAACCAATCAATGCCAACAAAACAACAAAAAAAATTCTTCACGTTATCAATTTGGCAATTTTAAAAAGGTAAATTCAAATGATTTCAAATTTAAATTAAGTTTAAATTATTTAAATTTAAAACAATAATTTTTTTTTGAATGACTTGTAAACACAAGTGTTCTACTCATATCAATTTTGCACGGAGGAAATTTTGAGCGGATGCAAGAAATCAATAATGTAGACCCGTGCTAATGTTCTTGGAGGAAAATTTTAAGTCTTCACAACTGAGTCATGTAGAGTCGAATTGGAGTGCCATCTTTTGCGTTGCAAAGCACGTGGAAAGGCGTTGTTGGCGAGTCAAATGCCTATTTCAAGCAAACATTTTATTTTTGTAACGATCTTCGTCGTTAGTTCGGGCGAGAAACCCTAGCTGATTCGTTCTAGCACTTTTGAGTGTCGAATTTTGATTTTTTTTGGAATCGCAACATCGGAAATCATATGAATGGAATGTTTCAAGGGTGAAAACTTCACTTTGACAGGCGCTGAAAATTGAGCTCAAAGGCATTTTTTAATGAAATTTTAGGTTCTGTGTTTGTTGATGCTTCATCCAAATTAAATTCCGTCAATTCCTATGCCATATGTGATGTATAGGGACTTATATCGTTCAATGAAATTGTAGTGATGCGTCATTAGCACACAATTATAAACCCACCAAAACAACCAACTGACGTTCAGAGTGCTTAGTATTGAATAACAACTGAAAAGGACAAATTTCTTCCGAGGTGCATTTCAGAGCCAATCAAGACCAATAAGTGTTTTGGTTAATCCATATGATACTAGGAGATTCTTTCACAACAAATATTTATTCATAACATCAAGAAACAAAAAGTAAACAAGCTAGTACCATGTGTGCGAAGGAAGCTTATGGGGACACTACAAACTTGATTACGAGTGTGATATGGAGTGGATCAGGTGAGATAAGGGATCAGTGACCAACAATATGATTAGGAATGGAGATATTAGTCATCAGAAATGTTAGAAGATTGACTGATGACACGACAAGGGTATGAGCTGGAGGAGGATAAGATAGGCCTCAAAATGAAGTTGGGCCTTGTTGACTTGATCAGTGTTGGCGAGAGGAAGAAGATCATCATTGACACGCTTGGTGATGACAAGGGGTCAACATCCTTCTGCTAGTGCATTGGGGACGAGACAGGGAAAATTATCAACAAACAATGCACCGATGAGGGGGGTATGAACCTCGTTTCCATGTAGTGTATCGAAGCGAAAGGGAAGAGTGTTGCTGATATATGATGCATCGACACAAGTGGGAGAAAGTCAATCGGTGAGAGGCATACATGCGATGAAGATGATCATGTGGACACTACTAATGTATTAGAATTTATCACACGCATCTCATCAATGATAAGAACATGTTTAGTGAGGTTCAGTAGAAACATGTTGACACGTTAGTCAAGTTCGAAGGATAGTGGCCTATGTATAGGTGAAGAAATCAATGGTGCGCCAATGTGTAGGTGGAGGAAAGGATGTGCGCCCCAGTAAACTATATATTAGTGAAGGAATAGGGAACTCGTTGAAGTGAAAATCGATAGGTTGAAGTGATCTGAGAGGAAACTAGAAATGGTAAGGTGAGGAGATTGTGAGGAAAACGTGGGATTAGTCATTTACACGAGAAAGGTAGTGTGGGGGTTCCGATAGGAAAAATTAAAGGGGGGCCCAATTTCTTGTCTTAGTGAGACGATAAGAGAAGAAAATTAGGAGGGTGGTGCACGCGTGCAACACAATCCTAATTTGGGAGTAACAAACTCAGTAGCGCCCTGCATCCTTGTAGTTTGCGACCGATCGCGAGTTGCAAGAGAGCAACTCGTGACCATCAATTTTGGGTCACAAGTTGTAAATAGACAACCCATGACCAAGAAAAAGGGTGCTAGAAACTCAAGGGAAAAGAGACATAACTCAGTGTCTCAGCCTACTAACCTCTAGATGATGTCCATTAGGTGATCAGGTGGCAAATAATTGTATAATAAATGCCCCCTAAAGTGTAAGGGAAAAAGATGTGTCTGATAGCCAAAATAGTTTACAAACAATAATAACAGAGCTTTAGGTGAAGGAAGATGGGAATAAACTGCAATTAGTCCTATATATAATAACATCCCCGAGGTGGGCATACCCATGCTCGATAATAGAAACTAAGCATAGCTACCAAAGCATTACATTGCAAATCCATGCATGATGCAATTGACTAGACCTTGCCTTGAAAGAATACACCTTGGATCCATGTTACAAGTGATATCCATAGCCATTACCAAGTACAAATGTGGATCTATGTAACAATATACAAATAAGTGAGATGACTCTATGCCCGAGCGATCTCTAAAGAATTGATAAATGACTCCATCACTGTTTGCACCCAATTCGTCACTTGGTGAGCAAATAAAGGGTGCTTACATACCCTGTTGGGTCTTGCAGAGCATGACAACTGTAGAGGAAAGGGTTAGAGAAAATAAAATAGAACTATAAACAAGAATTAAATCAAAACAAACTAAAACTATGAGCATATGGAAAAAGAAATAACAAAGACAACAAGACCAATATCACCAATGTTTTGAGCTGGTCTATTGATGAAATCCAAAGCACAATGAAGAAAGGGAACTGTGGTTCCTTCTTCCTCCAAAGGAAGGCTCTTGAGGCCCTCACAAACTT
>ML843135.1:43149-67499 GCA_009831015.1 Picea engelmannii
CTCAAGAGAGAGGTGGATAGCCCTATGAAATGGTGCCAAATGTGTAATTGTCAAAGAGTGAGTCCTTAACAATCTTAGCAACATAACAATACATGAAATTCCTTGAGAAAATGATGTTTCTTCATGGCTTTTTATAGCATGGAATTGGGTGATTATGTAACTTCTTTGAGGTGTGAAAAGGGGCTCTTTAGGGCTCAATTAGGTCTTTGACCAGCCTACCATGCGGATTCAGCTCAGATTTGATGTCAAATCGACTTGGGAGCTGATCCATTAGTGGTTGGGAGGCCGACCAATTTCAATAAATGCGTCGTTTAGCAGGTGCGCGGGTTTTTCGCCCAACAGTCGCGCATCATGCGCATATGCGCGCATTATACGTTGCTGTTCCATGCATATGCGCGCGCACCCAGATTCTGTAAAGCACCCTTCAATTTTTGGTTACTTTGTATAGTTTTTGACCCTTTTGCAATGCTGTGGAATTAATCCTGTGCCATGAATGACTTCATTCCTGTTTTGACGATGCTGAGTTCTTGTCGCCATGTGCGGACGAAATTTCAGTGATAACAATCACAACTTGGGAGGGGATGTTGTAGAGGAATGATGTGACCCCAACTCGAGGTCTTCGTTCCAAACCCTGATGGTATGAATATACAACATGAAAATATATGATTTGATGTCGAGCATGGTAGAAACCATCTGATTACCGATCATTGATGTATACTCTTAACATATGCGAGGGAATCCACCGATGATGATGATGATGATGATGGACCCCAAGATAACTAGTACAATATAGCGAGTGTGAATATATGAGATGAAGTAAAACACCCATAGATTCATTCAACATGAGTCAATGATTTAAACTCACTATCAAAATGCAAGGGAAATTGCCACTAATGTCTGTAAGTACCAAGGTAGTCACTGGTTTCTAGATTTCAATTTTGTATAATGATCTAGTCTCGACAGGAGGAAATCCACCGAAGGAGGGCCTTAATGTATCCCCATTCAATTGACATGAAACATTGAAAGGTAGATGGTGTGAAGAGTGTAGTGGTAGAACACAACTAACATAGGGACGACTGGGAGAAAACGGGATGAAACACTGAAAGTGGTCGACACATGATGACTTCTCTTGAACAAAATGACATGACAAATGGATTGACCTGGAAACATTGACTCGATAATGTTCAAACCAATCGCTATGGATGATTGGAATAGTAACCAATCAACAAAGTTTGAGAACTCATAGAAACAGTTTTGACTGAGAGACAATGGAGAACCCAACTATTGTACATGGACACAAAACATGTGTAATGTTCAAGGGTGACCTAATGGATGACTTCCATTTGATGAAGATGAGTAGACTAAAAATCCCCCCACTCTTTTTCTTTCTTTCATGTTTGAACGAGCGTGGAATAAAATAAAAGTATGCTTGATATGCTAACCCGTGGACTTATTTTCGATCCCGGGGTGGAGAATGGTGCTCTACGCTCTTCCCAAGATCTTGGAAATATCCTAAAGGAAAAATCCATATAGATCTCATGGATTTAACGAGACCAATACAATGAATGCTTGCTTTTCGACTCATGTTTGGAGAGTCTTAAAAGACAAAGAAGACTCTAGGGTGTACCTTTGTCATGGTTGATTACCAAGCATGACAAAGGGGAAATAGTAAGCTTGACTAGAGATAACGAGTGGTATTCAATGAAGTTTCAGGCACAAGGAGCATGACTTAAGCAATGGATTGCAAAAGGACATGACAAATGATGACCACTTATAATAACAGTTTCTCGTCTAGAGTTGTTGGGTGCACAACAGAGGCCAACTGATGCAAGAGGTGGATGGTTAAGGCTACTGCATAGCGATAAGCGAGATATGGAAAACAACAACGTAGTGACAACAGACATGACGTGAGCAACAGATGCATATGTGATCATTAAGAAACAAGAAAAATGTTTGGGAACCCCCTGGGATATGGCCAAAATATATATGAGGAGAGGAAAAATGAGGCTCAATCTTCAAGTGACGGTGGGGCTAAAGGAGGGCTCCTGGGCCTATGGGGAAACAAAACATGGGAATCAAATGGAAATATGGGTGCTAACTAGGGCTCCCATGAAGGGTAAGCACTACTGACCTAGTTACGACATGAAAAAGGAGTGGCTAATGTCACAAACTGACCCGGTTCGAACCTAAGGCATAATGCTGACGATATGGATGGTTAATAATGTAATGCGAGAAATACAGGGAAAGACCTATCCCTATATGCTAGTTTAGAGATATGTACCTCAAGTTCATTGGATGTCTCCATCTTTGTAACAAAAAACGTCCCTAGAATCTTGTCAACACATGTAAACTGGATTCCAAGGTCAAAACGCATAGTGAAATCTCAAAAAGAAAATATTTTTGGATTTTTTGATATGATGTATGCAAAACAAAAGCACTCACACCACACACCTATGTACAAGGAACTACACATATTGATGGTTTACACAAAGTAGAGCCCATTGCAAGGCTTATGCCAAGGATCTTTTTTATAATCGAGGAACTCATTAGCCATTGTTGGCATCATATGGCACACCATGCCGAGGTCATGTCACATAGGAATGAGTTTATACATATAATGATACTCAACATGAGTGGTTTCATGAGCTATGGAATCTCCTTGATGGGATTCATCAAGGCACGAAGGAAGTAAAAAACATGAATCTTTGATGGAAGGGGTAGCAGATAATTCACTGACAAGTTCTAAAAATGAAATCCAAGGAGGAAAAGGGTTACGACTAGGGGTTTTACTAGATGCCCCAACAAATTCCCCCAATCTTTGGTTGAAACTCATCATGCTGACTCTTGTCATTTCCACATCAGGGGGGATGGATTCTCAATGATGCTCATCTTCCCTAGGTTTGTCTATGGAATCAATGACTTTGAAGAAGGCCTCTTCTGAAGGAAACTTAGTATCTAGGAAATCATGTGAACTTGGAGAGTAAAAAACCCGTACAGGTGGAGTAGGTTGATCACACTCCATATGAGGATGGAGTTGTTGACCAGTATTAGTGGATGCTGATGGGATTGACAGATCAACAATATCGACCATGGTGAGCGACATGGATGCCCTATATGAATCAACATGCTTAGAATGAGGTACCACCCAAGGATCAATAGACCCAAGGGATCCATTGGTAAACGATGAAATCATGTTCACATGAGTGATATGGGTAGTATCCGGTGCATGAAGGGGGAATATCCCCATAAGAGATGGATATTTGAACATACCTGTACTAACACTTTTGCACCCTCTATAAGACTCATGTATAAAAGGTACGTTGGTGTTAGGATTAGCTCACAAGTCGGGTGTGCAATAATTGAGTTGGTCGATGGTGGCTATCTTTCCTTGATGGGGAAAACATGTGACGTGAAAGATAGTCTATGCGATAGATTTCATTGCATAGAACCAAGTGTGACCCAATAACATATTATAGTCGATTTTGGCATTGATTGCTTCGACTTCTACGGAGATAGTGTTGCCCCCGAGCTCAATGGATAAAGAGGTGAGAATTACGTGGGTTTTGAAAAAATGTACGTAAAAATATTTTAAGATGGTTTGAGATGTAGTTAGATGAGGAGAACCAAGGGATTTCCAACATGGAAAATACATAATGCAAGTAGCTTATCCTTCATCGATCACTGTACGAAATATATTCTTATTAAGACAACCAACTGTGATTTGAAATACACGTCAAAGGAAATAATGTTTGACTTCGAAGGGTCGTTTCCACCTATGGCTGATAGAAAGGATTTATTTTGTGAAGGAAAACTCTACTATATTTTGAGTGCTGACATGACACATGGTGCCTGGGTGAGATATTCCACTATACTATAGTGTTGAGCTGCTCAAGCATTCGGGTGATGGGTAGTTTGTCGAACTACCCTTTTTGGAGGATGGATTGCAGGTTCGAAAGCCAGTTTCTCTAATGTGAGAGGGCCATTAGGTGGTGATTTCGATGGAGGATCCTTAGAATAAGGTTCCTCGTCGAGAGTGTCGTAATTATTCGCTCTATTGGATATTTCCACCGTGGAGTTAACCATCATGATGTTTGCGATTGAGGACTTTTCATTGCCCTCAGATGGAGGTGCTAGAACTTGTGTAACCATTTGTTGTTGTTGGGGGGGGTAAATGATTGGTTAATACCATTGGTGTGAAAGGATATCCCCCTCACTCAAGATATTGATGGACCTCAACAAGACGAGGGTAGTCTTTGGAAAAGTGGTCCTCCTTACACACCATACAAGGATATTTTACCTATATTTTATTTCTTCCCCCAACATTGAGGTCTTGGGTTTTCTACCACGTCTGCTTGGAAGAATTATTCTTTTTCTTCCCTCCGGATTGCTGAGGGTTCTTTGGTTTGGTGGGCTGCATTGTGTTGACCTCGGAGGTCTGAGCAGGGGACATATTTGAATTGGTTGTAGGTGCATAAGAGGCGGTATTGATAGATATAGTCAATTGACTAAGCTACCCAGTCAATTGGCCAACTGTAGTGGAAGAGATAAGACTGACCATACCATTAACATGAGTTTTAGGTGTTGGTCAAGGGGTATTATTAATGTACCTGAATGTGAAAAAATCAGATCTAACTGTTGGGCATGATGAGTATCCTACTCCTCAGTTATGGCTACGGATATGGAAACATCTTTAGCGATGGGTGGCAATAGTGATTTTGTAAACTAATTAGCCAAGAGATGATTGTGAATTGGGGATTTAACGAGTCTTCTTCGCCGCCTCCACTCATGAATGTGGTCTGAGATATATGTGACAATGTTCTAATTTAATGAGGTAAGAAGCTCTTTCCCCGTTCCATATCGGATGGGTAATTGGAAATGGGTCAAAAAAGCCATCGCTAAAGTGTTAAAGTTGTTAAATGAACCACTTTGAGGTGATTCCAGTTAAGGTGTGAGGGGAAATGTGTATACAAATGTTTTCATCCAAGACAGAGTTAGAGACACACCACAAATGATAAGTCATAATGTGTCTGGTGGGATATTCTCCCTTATTTCAATCGAATTTTGGAATGTCTACATGAATTTTGATTGGAACGGTTGGCCAAGTGGGATTGTGCACTATGGGATCAGTCACGAGTTTAGATAAATTGGGTAGTTCTAGAGTAGCCAAAAATGGAAACTGAGTGTTGGAGAACAAATTCTGGTCTAAAGGTAATTGTGTATTGAGACCAAAAGGACCGTATGGTCCTCCGATGTACTGACTAGTGGTAGGAAAATAACTCTCTTGATAAGGATTTCCTATAGGTAGGTAGCCACTTCCCTAGTAAGTATTTCCCATTGGCATATAAGCACCCCCCTATTGAGGATTATTTGGGAGATTGATGCCCTAAGACAAAGAAACATTTCCAGGGATGTTCCCTAGAAAAGGTAGGTTACTGGGAGAATAATTGCTCCTAGACAGCGAGGGGTTTCCTATAACGAGGGGATTGCTGCCTCCTAGGAAAGGATGGATTCCAGGGGTATTGATACCCCCAGCATTGGGAGTATTCCAAGGGAAATTGTTGCCCCCAGGGAAAGGAGGTATTCCAGGGGTATTGTTTTCCCCAACATTGGGAGTACCCAAAGGGACATTGCTAGATCTCGGGAAGGGAGTACCTCAAGGAACATTGCTTCCCTTGGGGAAGGGATTTTTTCCAGGTTGATTAGCACTAATTCCACTATTCCAATTCCATCCAAATGGGAAGCCAATAGTAGGTGTGTTTTCGCCAGTTGGTGGGTTTCCAGAAGAGAATATAAAACTACTCATTGGATTAGCCACAAGACTTTGTCCTACATTGGGTTGTGAACCAAAGGCAGGGGTTGGATGAATGCTAGGATGGGTATTGGATGAAACTGGGTGGATTATGGTCTCACTCTAGAGAGAAAACGATGCTTGATATGGTGTAACGAGTGGATTTCCTATTGTTGTGGTTGACGATGTAGGTGGGGTTCCAATTCCATCTACTAATGATAAAGGTGGAATTCCAACTCCACCTACTAATGGTATAAGTGGGTTTCCTACTCTACTAAGTGATGATAGAAGTGGATTCCCAAGTCCACTAGTTGATAGTGGAAGCAAATTTATTGGGACAATGCTTGCTATGCTAGATGTTGTGGGAGTAGAAATTGAAGCAGTAAAGGCATCGTTTCCACTCGACATGGGTGTGTTTGCTGTTGAAAAAAGGTCACTATCAGGATTATATTGTTGCCCTAGGAGGTGGTGGAAAAAATCGGGTAGAGGAGAAGTGGAAGGAGGGTTAAGATAACCTTTTCTTATAGTTGCGTCTCTATATGGATCATCTCCTATTGCTATTAAGTTTTTACTGCTGTTATTAGGTTATTTCCAAACTTCATGAGCATTCAATGCATTTCCAAAACAACATTTTAAAGAGGATCACTCAAAGAAACACAATCACAAGGTACACAACATTTTATTCGGGGAAACCCTCATGGGGAAGAAAACCCAACAAAAATTCCTCAATAATAGATTGCTAGTACAATTACAAGACTAAGACCAAAACACCAAAGACAAACCAAGACCAATCATGTGCCTCTCTTCTCCTTTGTTAGAATTCTTCTCGAAACTACAAATGTCTTCAATATATGTGCACTAGATGAGTGAGTGAGTGTGTGTGTTCAAATGAGACACCATCCTCACATATAAATACAAATTGTGAGGTCGCGCTAGGGTTGTGACTCTTCACTTGGTGGAGCCGACTTCTCCTAGAAGTGGCTAAAATCACTTTACAATTACTAGGGGACGACTTTACAAATACCACCATACAAATACATGTTGACCAATCCACAAAAGGGGATTTGATCTTATACAAGACCCGACTTGATCAATCCACAAAAGGGGATTTGATCTTATACAAGACCCGACTTGATCAATCCACAAAAGGGGATTTGATATATAAAATAATGAATCAAATATAAGTAGAGTTTTCTTTGAAGTTACAATAAATCAACACTCCCCCTTAATGACAAGGGTGCTCTACTGACATGACTCAATACGACATCATCAAGAGAAGGAGAGGGAAACATAATTATCAACATATGGAACACTGACTGTCATATCTATAAATCATAGGAATTTTTTCTCAACATCATTATAACTGTAACATCAAAATCTATGCGTGGCAACAAAATGAGGCATGTGCATCAACAACAACATCTGTGGTACTCTGACATACCGTCCTTACCAAAAATTTGGGATCTGCCCATGAATCATAAGATTCCCAAGGATATAAAATCCTAACTAAGCTACCACCACTGACCACAATTGGCATATACATGCACAAGTACTCTGAGAAACCATCCTTACCGGACCTTCAAGATTTGCCTAGGGATGATCAGTCCCCTAGGATATAAAATCCTAACTAAGTTACCCGCTGTTGGTCAGGATACCATAGTATCATCAACATCACTCCCCCTTTCGAGGGAGGTCTTTTCAGACTACTCAAATCTTGTCTCAAAAGTACTCAAACTTCACACGAGACACATGCTTAGTCAACACATCCGCAAATTTCTCATCTGCGCCAACATAATTGACATTTACAACTCCCTTCTACACCATGTCACGAATGTAGTGATACTAGATCTCTATGTGTTTTGTCTTATCATGGAACACTGGGTTCTCTGCCATCTTTATGCAACTCTGGTTATCACATAGAATCATGGTATCTTCCATCTCCAAATCGAACAGACCTGTCAACAACATCCGAAGCCATATGGCATCACAACTGGTGAAACATGCTGCAATGTACTCCGCTTCTGCCGTGCTGAGTGATGGCGTCCACCCAAGGCACCTACCTCAGCAGGTCCCATGCCTGACCTCCTGGTCTTAAGGATTGCTCTAAATTTCCCTCTCTCTCTCTCTCTCTCTCTCGCCAAAGTGGCTCTTTTGATTCCCACTAGAATCTCTATTAAAATCGACCCACTGGTTTTTTTTTTCCGCACCTTACAGTATTTAGGCCCGATCCCTTCTCTGTTCATGACAGACAGTCACAATTGGGTTTCGGGGTTTTCAAAATCCCGATGTCATGACCCTTTGGTTCCCGATTTCCCGATCTCCACTTTTCTGATATGCTCCCTTTGTGCTTTAGCCCCTTCTGGCTATGCCCTAGTCATGTGACCTGCCTTATATGACCACAATCCTATCTCTTATCGGGATTCGGGGTTTTGAATGTTGAAACGCACTAAACCTCTTGTCCACGGAAATCCCGATTTCCTGATGGATGACTTTTCCCTTCGGGAAATTTTCCGAAATCTTCGGCCTCTGCCACACGTCCTCAAGGATGGATGGTCCTCGCTATTTTGTGATTCACGATTTCAAATGCTCCGGTTGCCTTGTCTTCAGGATTCGCGAAACGCCGAATCCTGATATGCCGATTTGGCTTCCCTATCGAGATTTTCCCCGATAGCCTCAATTGTCGCCACGCATCCTCTAAATATGAATGGCCTTGATTTGATATCAGGGTCTCAATGACTTCAAATTCCTGATGCCTCGTTCTGACGAGATGACGTCAATTGGGTCCCACATGGAGCTCTCCTTTCTTTCGGAAAATCGGGCTTCGTGATTCCAAGTTGCAAGTCTACCTTGTCTCCCTGACTTGCGAAATGCCGATTCCCGACTCCCCTCATATTTCTGACACGTGTCCCAACTGATGGACAACTTCGATCGTCTACGGGGTTTTCAACATGGATTTTCCCGATCCTTTGCCCTTAGAACCCCCGATTTGCCGAATCCCAAAACTCCGATGGAGTCTTCTCTTTCAAGACTTTTCCTGAGATCTTAGATCTTCACCACGTGTCCTCTCAAGATGGGTGGTCCTGATTCAACCTCGAGATTTTTAGACTTTCGATGCCCCGATGACACAATTCCTTTGTCAACTTAGAACCCTGGTCGCCGAAATGCCGTCGGGCTCTCGATGATTGCCACCTGTCTCCTCAAGATGGATGGTTCAGATTGATTCTGGGATTTTCACTATGAAAATTCCCGATCACTCGTCCTCGTGACTCCCGATTTCGCGAATGCCGAAATTCCAATGGCCACGCCTCCCCTCAGAAATTTCCTCCTCCCGTTCACGAAGCTTAATCCTCGTGCAACTCTTGTTCAATCCAGCGGCTGACGGGTATTCTTGTGAAGATCCTACGGTCCATGATCTCTTGAGCTTGAACTCCGGACGCAGCCGTAACCTCCTCGCTTCTCTGGGAGATCTGACGACTAGTGGGATTTCGCTAATTGTCTCCACGAATTTCTGACCGTCGATCTCTTTCCCCTGATGATTTCTACGAAGGAAACCAAGGAATCCTCCCTGGACTTATCCACTTACACTACGAACCTTCGATGTTCCTCAATGTTTTCAAAGGCCTTACTCCTCCTGAGCTTTCTCACAATTTCAGGTCTTTAAAGAAGACCCTTGCACGCACTTCTTGCGGCAAATCTCCACCTGATTTCAAATGTTGAATACTTCGAATCTGCACACACTTGCTACAACAGTCCTTCGATATTTTGCTCAGGTTCACAACCCTGAGACTCTCCTTGGCCTGCGCACTCCTTACACGGCTCCTGTGCCTAGCTGCACTCTGAGGAAATGAGAACAACCGCTACCTCTCCTGAGCTTTCAGAGACAACCCTTTGAACTCCTTGTCGACGCACTCCCTGCAGACAATTCAACTGCACTCCTTGCAGGAATCTTGCTCAGACAGAGAAACAATTGAAACTCATTCCTTCTTCCTTCCAGACTTCAAACTCAAACCATGAAATCACATACACATCATATAAAATAAAATGTATACCAGGAAGAAAACATTCATGAGCATATCATTCAACATCAATACATAGAGAATAAACACAAAACCATGAATTTGAATCAATCTCTTTCTATTAATCCAAATATCAGTAAATGGGTGTTTCTACACAACTCTCTGCTTCTCTTCTATGCTCCAATGCTTCTAACTCTTCTACAACACACAATGAGGGTGTCTATATCCATTTTCCTTCCACTCCTTCTAAAACTGTCTAATCTAATATTCAATTCTACCTACTTACATAAATGCCTCCTACCTACTATGGACAAGAGCGGATTGCTCAAGGTCCTATACAATGCATAAGTATGCCTCTCCTTAACTATCACATTTAAGTTTGGCGCATCCACTCTTCAAAAGTTTTAAACAATTTAACATATGCTCAAAATGTGTGGCGCTTGCCCCCACGCTCGCTTGATGTTGACGATGCTCCTGCATCACTGAGAGAAATACTAGACTGCTTTCTGCTTTTCCATGAAGTCATGGCTGACCCCAAGCTGAAACAACATTCTAAAGTGCTCTTTCTATCTGAAGCACTTCCATTCCAATCTAAATCAGTATAACCATACAATCTGAAGTCACAATCTCCAGTATAATTGAGACCATAATCCAACGTACCCTTAAGGTATCTCATCACATGCTTTGCAACTACAATATGAACACGTCTGGGCTCCACTAGATACTGACTCAAGGTGTTCACAACAATGCATATATCTGGCCTAGTATTCGTTAGATACATCAACGAACCAATAATATATCTATATAGAGTAACATAAACATAAAACATATATTATATATGTTTTATATAACATGTTGCATGCAACATGTTATAACATGTTGCAAAGTATCAACCAGGAGCTTCAGATTCGTCTCCATGGGTGTGGCCATGGATTTACATTCCAACATGTCAAACTTATTTAGTATTTCAATTGCATACTTCCCTTGGTTAAGGAAGATCTTCTCTGGGCTCTGACAAAATTCAAGACCTAAGAAATAATGCATTGGGCCTAGGTCTTTCATCTCAAATTCTGCCGCAAGCTTCCTTTTGTAATCCGCGATGAGCTTTTCTTCTCCTGTAAAAAATAAGTCATCCACATATAGTAGCAATACAACTGCATCATCATTCATAACCTTGAAGTAATAATTAGAATCAACTTTACTCTTGGAAAAGCCTAATTGCGTCAGGAAACTGTCAAATCTGCCATACCAAGCTCTCAGAGCTTGCTTAAACCTGTACAGATTTTTCTTCAACCTGCAGACATGAATTTTTCTATCTTCAACTTCAAACCCTTGTGGTTGTTCTATGTACACTTCTTCTTCAATAACACCATTTAACAAAGTTGTTTTCACATCTGTCTGGTGCAACTTCCACTTCATTTTGGCTGCAAGAGCTATGATGGTTCTGATAAAAGTTTATCTTGCTACAAGAGAAAATGTTTCTTCATAGTCAATACTTCCTTTTGAGAAAATCCACGAGCCACAAATATTTCCTTATATTTTTCAATACTTCCATCTGCTGCATGTTTTATTTTGTATATCCACTTGGAAGATACCACATCTTTGTTCTTTGGTTTGGGAACTTCTTCCCACACATCATTCTTCATAATGGACTGGTATTCTTCTGTCATGGCATTCATCCATTATTTCTTTTGAACGACTTCTTCAAAGTAAGTAGGTTCCTTATCTACGATATCACACATCAAATCCACATAGCTAGAGAATGGCTTAGGATTATTGATTTGTCCCATGGTTCCTTCTGGGGCACCATACTTCTCTGCATCCTGAATGAGTTCTCTAGCCCAAGCTAGCTTTCTCTTGTGAGAGATAGTCATACGAGGAGGTTCTAGAGATTCTATCATATCATGATCTTTTGGAATCTCATCATCAGGGGTAACGACAACTTCCTTCATGGGTTTTGCAACTCTGGGACCTATAGGTTCTTCTTCATACACTTCTTCTAACTGACATTTCCTTGATATCTTGAGTATTTCATCTTCATCAAATGTTGCACTCTGTTGATCTCAATATGATGGTAATTTGGTATGTTGAAGGCCTTAGAGACCTCACAATATCCAACAAATATTTCCTTATTTTTTGAAGCATCTAACTTAGTTCTCTTTTTGTTATTGGATAAATCGGTAGGTGCAGACACTAATAGATCTCCCTAGATCCACCTGGGTCTAGAACAAAACATGACAGAACATGACACTTTCCTTAAGTTTTAGATATTGAATTTACTAACTAAAGAGGGATAGGTGACATACCATTTAAACGCCACTTCATCTCGCCATTGCCATCCTAGCTTCGTTCCAACGCTCATACAATGATGATCCTGCAAAAGAACACAACCAACCAAAGTGATAGTAATAGCATAAACTCAATATAACCTATGTATGTGATCAAGGAATCATACAATAAAACAGACCAAGATTTATAGGAAAGAATCATTTTATTGTATCATATTAAATGTGAAAGAGAGATTACAACCGTGGCCTTGATGTCATAAGGTCCCTTCCAACTGTCCTTCGTTCCCCACACACTTCTTTCTCCAAGGATTCTGAGACCATGGATCTGATAACTACTCACAATCTATCTTTACAAAGCAAATCTCAAAGCCACTCTAACCATGCTAACAATCCCAAGCCAAAAACAACTAACTTTCTCCATGAGAGCTCCTCTCCTTTTATAAGCTGAAGAGGACAAGGTGAGGAGGTTAGGATGATCCCACTAAATCATGAAAGTGAGTAAGATCCAAACCATTCAGATGCCACCTCACCATGTAAGTTTCTCCTTCTAGAATCATCGAGAAGATGCTCGTTTTTCCCACGTATGAGAATTCTTGCACCCTACCTATAGAGAAACCTGTGAACCTCTCGCAACCCAGCTATGGTGCAGCCTATGAGAATCAGACATTCTCGAACCCTAGCCATAGTGCAACATGTGAAAATCATCTTTAATAGGGTTTTTATAAAGGAAAATGCAACTTCTTTTCTTAGGAAAAGTTCTTCTCCCTTCTTTCTTCAGGAACTCAGGCCACTGACCCCTCTGAAGACTACAGACAGGTTTACATCATTAACAGTCATAGGGATGACAAAAATAATGTGTAACAGAGAGCCCCCCAAAGTATGAAGTTAGAACAGAGTGATAGCTGAAATACTTTATCGAGTGTGTGTAGGGAACAAGGAACAGTCGGTCGAAAACCTACCAACAAATAAGGAAACACAGTACAATAATATATCATCACTGAGTTAGGCATTCCCATACTTAGAATACAAATGAATCAGAGCATAAATTCCGAAATGCAAATATCCATGTCAAGTAAGACAGGCCATGGCCACCAAACATACACTATGGATCCATGCCAATATGACTCAAATATGAACATAGCCACCAAAAATACACTGTGGATCTATGTGTTAAAGACTCAAATTTGAACATAGCCATGAGACATACAATGTGGATCTATGCAACAATACAAACTGAAAATACTCCAATGCAACCTGAATCTGTTTGAAAAGATCCATGGTCTTCATCTCCACCACTATATATTACGAATCTAACCATGTGAATACATGTGTCGAAGTCGAACATGGTAGAAACCACTTGATTATAGGTCATTAGTGTATACCGTTAACAAGTGCGAGGGAAATCACCATTAATGTCAATGACTCCCAAGGTACACTAGTACAATCCAACGAATGTGAATCAATGAGCTAAGGTCGAACACTCGACAAAATCTCTCGATCAGGGGTCGATAATGAAAACCCACTGTCGACAGTGAGGAAACCTACCATTGAGGCATGCAAGTTCCAAGGTACCAATTGGTTTCCAAGTCTAATTCCTGGATAATGAGTTGAATTCGATAGGAAAAGACTCGTCACAGGAGGGCCTTAATGTATCCCACATCAATGACATGAAACGGGTAACAAGATTTGCAGTAGATCAAAGTAACAAGTGATTCAGGACTGTCTCAGGGATGGCCGATGCAATAGAAGGCTTTCTGAGTTGAACTTATTTTTTGAACATATTGACGACACGACAACTGTCTTGGAAACACTGACTCAACAACATGGATCATAGACCAATTTGTAATCTTATAAGGAGTATGATCAAGAGATGAGTGGATTTTCCAACCTAGACACAAGGCGAGTGAAAGGGTGTCATGTTCAAAAGCGACTCTTCCATGGAATACAGGTTTAGACACATTTCTNGCAAGTACCTTTTTATTTTCACACAAGCTTGAGGAGGATAATATATGCTTGTAAATTTAAGCTCATCCTTTGGATGAGTCCCTCGGAGTATGTTTAACGAACCCTAAGAAGGAGTGGTTCGGTCCCACATGGGCCTTTCAATGTTTGTTTTATGAGTCCAAAGAAAGAAAACTCAGGGGTTTTTCATGTTTTGAGAGTTTGAAAAACACTTAAAGAGAACTCTCCTAGTTCATTTTTCATAAATTAGTTCGACGAGACCGAAAAAGTGATAAACTATTGCTCACCGAACGTTTTCTTCAAATACTTTTATGAGCGTGAAAAGAACAAGATCGCTCGACAATCTTTCCATGTTTAGAGAGTCTGAAAAGAGCTTAAAGGGAACTCCAGGGGGTTCCTTTTTCGTATAACCTTTATGAGTCCGAAAAAGTGATAAAAGTATACTCGGTTACATTATCATTGATTTACGAGCACGAGAAAGAGCAACGACTAAGCTTGGTAACTTATTCTCATGTATTTACGAGCATGAGAAAGAACAAAGACTAAGCTCAGGATTGTTTTTATTTTTACGCAAGCTTTAAAACAAAACAAAACTATGCTTGGGATAGATTTTATTTTTACACAAGCTTAAAAACTAAACAAAACTATGCTTGGGCCTGGTTTCATTTTTACACAAGCTTGAACCAGAGGAAACTATGCTTGAGATAGATTTTATTTTTACACAAGCTTAAAACTAAACAAAAATATGCTTGGAGTAAGTGGTTTCATTTTTACACAAGCTTGAACCACAGAAAACTATGCTTGTGACCTCCCAATGCGTAACACAGGGATGGTTGGTACTTAGCCCCCAGCTTAAGAAGCTAGCAGTTTAACTTCAGCATGAAGTCCAGAGGCCGTAGCCAAATGCCCCCCAAGCTTTGTTTCATCCAACTGCAAAGGTGAATGAAATGAAGCTTCAAATACTAGATGAGGGACTTGACTCGAATAGAGAGGGGGAACAATCTGTTTCATTTTTAAATGAGCCTGACATAGGAATAAGAACTATGCTCGTGAAACCAGGTTCAATCCCCATACCTCTGTTTCATTTTTAATGAGCTTGACACAGAAACAGGAACTATGCTCGTAATATTTGTTTCATTTTTTAACGAGGTTGCTACAGAGACGTGAAAACTATCCTCAGCTGGTTTCATTTTTTAATGAGCTTGGAAGCAAAAAAATATGCTCAAAGCTGGTTTCATTTTTTAATGAGCTTGAAATCAGAAACTCATGCTCAATGACCTCTGTTTCATTTTTTAACGAGGTTGTCTCAGATACGCAAAAACTATCCTCGGAGGTTTGGATTTTGTTAGTGGATAAATCGGTAGGTGCAGACACTTACAGATCTCCCTAGATCCACCTGGATCTAGAACAAAACAATACAGAACATGACGCTTTCCTTAAGTTTTAGATATTGAATTTACTAACTAAAGAGGAATAGGTGACATACCGTTTAAATGCCACTTCCTCTCGCCATTGCCATCCTAGCTCCGTTCCAACACTCATACAACGATGATCTTACAAAATAACGCAACCAACCAACGTGATAGTAATAGAATAAACTCAATATAAACCTATGTATGTGATCAAGGAATCATACAATAAAACACAACAAGATTTATAGGAAAGAATCATTTTACTGTATCATATTAAATGTGAAAGAGAGATTACAACCATGGACTTAATGTCGCAAGGTCCCTTCCAACTGTCCTTTGTTCCCCACACACTTCTTGCTCCAAGGATTTTGAGACCATGGATCTGATTGCTACTCAAAATCTATCTTTACAAAGCAAATATCAAAGCCACTATAACCAAGCTAACAATCCCAAGCCAAAAACAACTAACTTTCTCCATGAGAGCTCCTCTCCTTTTATAAGCTGAAGAGGATAAGGTGAGGAGGTTAGGATGATCCCACTAAATCATGAAAGTGAGTAAGATACAAACCATTCGGATGCCACATCACCATGGAAGTTTCTCCTTCTAGAAGCATCGAGAAGATGCTCATTTTTCCCATGTATGAGCATTCTCGCACCCTACCTATAGAGCAACCTGCAAATCTCTCGCAACCCAGCTATGGTGCAGCCTATGAGAATCAGGCATTCTCACACCCTTGCCATAGTGTAACATGCAAAAATAATCTTTAATAGGGTTTTCATAAAGGAAAATGCAACTTCTTTTCTCAGGAAAAGTTATTCTCCCTTCTTTCTTCAGGAACTCAGGCCACTAACCCCTCTGAAGACTACAAACAGGTTTACATCATTAACGGTCATAGGGATGACAAAAATAATGTGTAACACTTTTCTTTAAGAATGTGTACAAATACTGGACAACCAAATATTTTGAGATGGCTTACTTCTGGCTTCTTTCCAGTGAAAATTTATTCGGGGGTTTTGAATCCAAGTGCACTATGGGATAATCTGTTCTGGACATATACTACTGTTCTTGTTGCTTCAACCCATAAGTGCATTGGAAGATCTTGATCATGAATCATAGTCTTTAATGCTTCCATAGATGTTCTATTCTTTCTTTTTGCTACACCATTTTGTTGAGGATTATAGGGAGTGGTGAGATCCCTCTTAATCCCGACATCTCTACAAAATATTCCAAATTCATTTGAAGTGTAATCTCCTCCATTGTCTGACTCAATTTTCTTGATTTTCCTTTCGGAGAGGTTTTCTACCAAGGCTTTGAATTCCTTGAACTTTCCAAGTACTTCATCTTTTGACTTCAAGAAATAAACCCAAGTCTTACAAGAGTAATCATCAATAAATGAGACATAGTATACATACCCGCTTAGAGAGGTTGATGGCATTAGACCACATACATTTGAGTGGACAAGTTCCAAAATTCCTTTTGCTTTACTGTCGCTCTTTGGAAAAGGATTCTTTGTGTTCTTTCCTTGTGCACATCCCTTGCATACACCTTCATGATCAACCTTTAGTTCTGGTAAACCTATAACTACCTTGCTCACATATGGTAAGGCTTTGTAGTTGATCTGATCTAGCCTTCTATGCCAAAGTTCACAAAGAATTTCAGTAGAATGAGTCAAGGATACATGTGAGTGACCCATTAACTTGTACAAACCACCTTCTTCTATTCTAATAACAACTGCATCTTCTATAGTTTTTCCTTTAGACCACATAATAACTTTACCATCTATGAATGAAACCCTAGAACCTTTCTTATCTAGAGCAGAAATAGAAAGTAAGTTCTTTTTCAAACCTGGTACATAGAGTACATCCTTCATTCTCATCGAAGTTCCTGAATCAAGTTTATAGGTGGCTTCTCCCACTCCTTTGACTGGGTACTGATAATCATATCCAAGTGAAACTTTATGGGAGGATTTTTTCTATACAAGACTGGAGAGTGTGTTCTTTTGACCTGTCATGTGTTTATAGGCACCACTATCTATGGGCCAAGTATCCTTTCCAGGTGTTACAGATCCCGAGAGAGAGAGAGAAAAAAAAACATATTCTCCAATCTCTTCTTTAGCTAACTTCTTGGGTGGCTCATCATCTTCAGATGCATGGGCATGATGTCTTTTGTTATTTCTCCTCTTGTATTCTTCCCTTTTGGCAGAACAATTCTTAGCAATGTGTCCCATCTTATCACAATGATAACACTGGTAGGAGGATAAATCTTTTTGCCTTCTTTGACCTTTATGATATTTCTGGAATCTCTTTGGAGAGTGAGACTCTTTATGAAAGTGCATCTCCTTTTGAAAATGAGACTTTCCCTTTCCGCCCTTAGCATGAGAAACTAGGGATTGATATTCATCTCTTAATAGAACAACTTCTCAGTTAGCCACTCTTGCTTCTTCTTGAACACATTCTTCCCATAATCTGTCAAATTGGAGTTTCTCTTTTCTTGCACAAATAGTTTGGATGAAGGCATCCCAAGGTCTTGTGAGACCATTAATATTTTTCATCATGAGTTCATATTCATATAACTTATCTCCAATTGTCTCTAACCATTCCTTGAATTAATAAACCCTAGAGAAATAGTCTTCAACTATTTCTCCTTTTTGCATTCTTGTATTCTTGAGTTGGGTTCTCAAGTTCATCTTCTGGTTGATGTTCCTTCCTTCATACATTTTGGTTAGGGAATCAAACATATCTTTTGGAGTATTCTTAGAAGACACTTAAGGAATCAAGTGGTATTTGACAGAATCTGCAATTATTATTTTATCCCTAATCATATCCTTCTTGTACTTCTTTTTGGCTTCATCTTCTTAGGGCTCCGATACATTTTCTTTTATGAATTTTGCAAGGTATTTCTCTTCAAGAATGAGTCCAATTTTGTACTTCAAGAAACATAAATTTTCCACACCTTCTAACTTGTCAATAAGCTTGGTTCTTGCAGACATCTTGACCTGGAGCTAAGAAAATGACCAAAAAATGAAAGTGCTCAGAAAGTGAAACTAAACTTACCAGGAGATGTGCTAGATTGAGGCAAGTTTGCTGGAGTAGACCGTTTCTGAAAATTCCAAGTTTTACCCCTTGAAACTTGACCTGTGAAATTATTGAATGGTGCTTTTGGTACTGGTTCTGGTTTCCTAGTTTTGTGGTTTTCTGGTACCAGTAAAAAACTAGGGTTTGACTTTCTGGAAAATGCAACCACTAAAAAGGTTTGCTCAAGCTGCTAAAAGATGCGCTAGGGAAAGGTGCACTTCCCAAGGTGGTATTTGGTAAAAAATTCACCCTCATTAAAAATCCCTAATTTCCTTGTACAACAACATAAACATATAGATACCAAGTGAAAGATGCTCTATTTAGTCTAGCTCTGATACCATGTTAAGTGTTTATTGCTGTTATTAGGTTATTTCCAAATTTCATGAGCATTCAATGCATTTTCAAAACAATAGTATAAAGAGGATCAGTCAAAGAAACACAATAACAAGGTACACAACATTTTATCCTGGGAAACCCTCATGGGGAAGAAGACCCAACAAAAATTCCTCAATAATATATTGCCAGTACAATGCCAAAACTAAGACCAAAATACCAAAGACAGACCAAGACCAAGCATGTGCCTCTCTTCTCCTTCATTAGACTTCTTTCTACAACTGTAACTATCTTTAAGATATGTTCACTAGATGAGTAAGTGAGTTTGTGTGTTCAAATGAGACACCATCCTCACATATAAATACAAGTTGTGAGGTGGCGCTAGGGTTGTGACTCTTCACTTGGTGGAGCCGACTTCTCTTAGAAGTGGCTAAAACCACTTTACAATTACTAGGGGCCGACTTTACAGATACCACCATACAAATACATGTTGACCAATCCACAAAAGGGGATTTGATCTTATACAAGACCCAACTTGATAAATCCACAAAAGCGGGTTTGATCTATACAATAATGGCTCAAATATAAGTAGAATATTCTTCAAAGTTACAATAATTCAACATTTACAGGATCTTCCACGTCGGTAGTATTGGTGTCTTCGGATGTTGAATTCATTTGTTGTCGGACAAATGGTCGTAGGTCTTTGTAATCGGGTATGGATGGCCCAACGTTAGTTCGAGATTGACGACATGATAGATTACGCACAAAAAGTGGGGGACCTTCTAATTCAGGTCGAGGATGAGGAAGAGAGATTGGTCGTCAGACAATTAGTCATTCGTCTTGATAGGATATTTCTGACCCTTCTCTTGATATTTCCCCAGTGGGGTCGTCAATCTGTTGTAGGATAATTGTACCCTCCATGAGTTATCTTCCTTAGAATCTTCCTAGACCTAAGACCGAACATAGATACAAATGATAGACTTTCCTAGATCTGAATCACACATGCATGAATAAATGAGGTAATGGAATAAGAAACTTAATTGGTAATTTGATGACTATCCCTGTACACTCCTTGGTTGTTCGCTCTATTGAAGATGTCCTTCACTTTCATGAACAAGAACCTGCACACACGGAAGAAAAAATGAATACCTCTCATATGATCAAATATAATATGTATGAATAAATAACAGATCTAATAATATAACATGAAAGCATGAAAATATTAACTCTCTATAAGAATCATAATAACCATATACAATTCAATAGAGGGGAAAGTCATGTGCATATTCTATTAATAAAATAAAAGGCTTACAACTTACAATCAAATGACTTGATGAAGCTCTTCCCAATCTCCTTGCACAATCTCTATGATCAATCCGACAGTATAAGTTTACTCTTTCTTTTCCTCCTCTTTTCCCATGAGAGACCCCCAATATATAAGATGATAGAGGTAAGATGGTGGATAAATCATAGACACTCAATTTAACAAGATTCTCGAGGTCGTATTATGATAAATCAAATCCTTGATCATATCTATTTGTAACCAATCCTAATTATAGAGTAACATACCCGATCGCACCCTACATCCTTGTAGTGCATGACTGATCGCGAGTTGCAAGAGAGCAACTTGCGACCATCAATTTTGGGTCACAAGTTGGAAAGAGACAACCCGCGACTAGGACAAAAGGTGTTGGAAACTCAAGGGAAAAGTGACATAACTCAATGTCTTAGCCTGCTAACCTCTAGATGACGTCCATCAGATGATCGGGTGGAAAATAACTGTATAACACCCACTTTCAGGGTCAACCTATAAAGACTGGCTGAGCCGACTTCAATTTTTTGGCTGGGTTTTTAGACGAAAAAATTCATATCTATTCATTCCTAGCGAGTGAGAGGGAATTCCATATACCATTGGAAAGGTATTGGAGTAGGATTTCCAACCATATAACTTGTTTTCTCATTTGAGCTAGGTATGTGGTGTAAAAATTCCTTCAAAGACAGGGCATCCAAACTAACCATCAAAATCCAAAAGTAATAATTTCAACAATATCCATCTTGGAATATTTATCTTGGAGATTTGTAGGCTTGTAGTGTTTATATTGGACATATGTAGGCTTCCTCTATCTTTGAAATCAATGAAAATAATATTTCCAACAATCTCCCCCTTTGTCATTGATGGAAACCCTTAGTCAATTCTGTAATACTCCCCATGTCCACAATTCTTCCTCTGTTTGCAACTTCTCCTCCCTTGACATCAATGGAAAAGGGTTGCTACCCCCGAGCTTGCGATTCCCTTTACTTTACAACCTATTCTTTTTCATCTAACAATTATTCAAGTGAAATATTCTCAACCTTCATTTCATCCTTTAGATTGCAAACCATTCTGTAGTTCTGATCCTTCAAAAGTATATCTCTAATTTCTCACTTGTTGACAATTGATCATTATCCAGGCTATCTTTGATACAAGTATCCAACACTGATCCTTCTATTTGATTTCTTTTATTGAACATGCCTTCCACTCCAAATTCATGACATTGGTCTTTTGAATGGGGTGAAGCCTTAATATTTGAATTTTTTTCTACCTCCACATTCCTTTCTGACAAGGACCAATTAGACGACTTCTCTCATCCAAAAGAGTATTGTGAACTTGAATTTCCATCTTCACAAGGAAATGTCCCAGCCTCACCTTTTCTAGAAATGGGGTGTACTTGTTTCGAGTGAGAATCAAAATAGTGAATCTCCATGCCATCTTTATCTAGATTATCAAATCCTTTCTCATAACAAACAGTTTCATCTCTCCCTCTTTCTTTGTTTTGCTTCCTTTTCCAAATCTTTGAGTATTCTTCTTTATGTTTGGAAAGAACATCTTCTTCCTTGTTCTATTTAAGATACTCTGTTATGTTTATTCTAAAATCATGTGCTATGTGCCCATAGTTCTTGCACTTATAACATTCAATATTATAATCAAGTAGAGGAGCAAACGAATTGTAGTTTCTGTTAGCAAACCCATGAGAACTTCTAGTTTTGTTGCTCACATAATAATTCTTTGAGGCTTTGTAAGGACCTCTACTTTTGTTTCTTACAAGGTCACTTCTTGTATAATATCTACAATCTATTGCTTTATGACAAAAATTATTGCAAGAAAAACAATATCCAAGAAATATATTTTGGTATCGGTTGGTGAAAGGCCTTCTTGGTGGAACAACTCTTTTGGAATAATTATTGTTGTTCATCTGAGAAGAATCAAGAATATGTTGGTCATCTTTTCCTTTCCTAATATTGTTTTCATTATTGATGGAGCCTTTGATAATATTAGCATAACTTTTAGGATTTTCTTCAGGAGTGTTGTGATTCTCATCATAGCCAAGACCAGTCTTGATGAATGGTGAACTTTGGAAACTAAGGATCTCATTTAAAGTTTCAGTTCTCTTTTCAATCTTCAACTGAGTATTTGACTTCTTCAATTTCTCTTTTAATGATACAACTTCAGACTCTAACTTCTCATGGGTTTATTCCTTTTATTTGAGCTAACTTTTCGCTACTTCTTCTATTCCTTTTGCTTCTTCTAGCTAAATCTTCAGGCTGATAATTATCTTCTCTGTTCCTTCAATATCATGATCCTTCTTTTCATGTTTCTGCAATTGCTCCTTCAACTTTATATTCCTTTTTCTAATCATGTTCTTCTTCAAGATATTATTATTTTGAAGATGACTTTTCTTTTTGATAAGCAGACTTTATTTCCATGGTTATAGAGAGAGATTATTCATCATCACTATCTTCCCTTTTTGCATATGGACACTTGGCAAAACAATTTCCTATTCTACCACCATTAAAACATTTGATGGGTGTCTTACCTTTGTATTTTTCAGGTCATCCTTTTAGATTTCTCACAAATTGTGCTTCTTCTGTCTATGATTCATAGCTGGAATAATCATTGGATATCTCTTCATAAATGTTTTGTAGCTTGTCCCAAATATGTTTAGATGATGTACACTTCATTACCTTGACAATATCAAAATATGATAAGACACTCAAGATGACATCTATTGATTTTTCATTGTTTTCATTTGAGTCCTTCCCAACATCATTTGTATAACCTGTTTTGACTGATTCCCAAATACCAAACCCAAGAGCCTTCAAATATGTCTTCATTCTTATACTCCATGATGCATAGTTTGTTCAATGGAACAAATGAGCTCTATTTGTAGGGATACCTTTCTTACAATCCATATGTGCTCAGGATCTGCCTTCCAGTGGTTAAACTGTTTTTGAAGGAACTTGCTCTGAAACCAATTGTTAAACTTATGCTTATACTGAGGGGGGGGGGGTGTGTGTGAATCCATATAAGATAATTTTTACTTTATTTAACCATTCATCAATCATTCATTAACCAAGAAAAAATAATCACATATAAAATCAAATCACAATGCATATACTTTAACATGGAAACCTAATCGGGAGAAAACCATAAAACTTATCTTTATGTAGGCACCAACCTACTATTACAAATATTGTAGGCACCAACCTACTAGAGACACCAATCTCCTTATTTGTGCACCAACTCAATAAGATGTAGGCACCAACCTAATGGAGACACCAATCTCGTCAACTGAGAACCAACTCAACAACACTTGTAGGCACCAACCTACCATTACAATATTTGTAAGCACCAAACTATTGGAGACACCAATCCCCTCACCTAAGCACCAACTAAACATGATATGTGTACACACCAATATAATATCATCATACATAGAGTATTTTTGACTTCACCTACATGCTTCATTCCACAGACAATCCTTAAAACCTTAGTCACATGTAGCCTTCATGCCCTAGAGAGCTTTATAACATCATTCCCAGAATATAATCTCCGATGGAAACATCACAACCTCCAAATAGTGCAAATTGTAGCATCACAATATAAAAAAAACACACATGACAACATCACATAACTTTAGTCCTTCATAGCACACCTTGACAGCGAGAAAGATCCCAAGAAAATCCCTTATACTTTTCTTGCACACCTCTAGATCCAAAAAAGACACTCAAACACCTTTAGTGCACCTCACATCACTTCTACGCACCTCATAATTGATTTGTTGCTTGGTTTCACTAAAAATGCGCACATCTATACTATATTTATAGTAATTATGTCCCCATTTTTAGGGACAATCTTTAAATCCTTGTTGAGCCGACCTTAATTTTCTTGCTGGGTTGTGGGATGGAAAAATCATATCTCCTCATTCCGAGGGAGTTAAATGGAATTCCATATACCATTGGAAAGGTATCGAAATAACATCTCCAACCATATAAATTGTGCTCCCATTTGATCTAGGTATGTGGGGTAAAAATTCCTTCAAAGATAGGGTATCTAAACTGACCATCAAAAATCCAAAAGTAACACTTTCAACAATCTCCATCTTGCAATATTTATCTTGGACATCTGTAGGCTTGTAGTATTTATATTGGTCATCTG
>ML843136.1:0-28299 GCA_009831015.1 Picea engelmannii
GAAAAACAGATTAAGCATATAATAATGAGAAAGGACGTTGTATACCTTGGAATGATCAGGTGAAGTGATATTATGAGTCTAAATACTAGTGATGAAGGGTATAATAATGGCAAAAAAGTATGGGCAAAAAGGTGCAATATGTGATCCTAACAAAGCTGATTTTTCAGTGGTTTAGGCGAACAGGATGATTGTTCATTAACCACCGAAAGCAGATCTTTCGATAGTTAATACACCCAGAATTCCTCTATGTTAACCACCAAAACCTGTCACTGGCCAGAGAAAGCTAAATTTTGCACAAATCGAGGTTTTACTAATCCGAATCATTTGAAAACACTTGAAATGGATAGATGTTGAATTATAGAGTCAGATTCAAGATCCATTTTTGGGGTATAAGGATTAGAAAAGGTATCCAAGTTGGTTTTGGTACCTATTTTGGTGGCAACAAATTAGGATTTTTGCACAACTCAGCAAATTCAAATTCTATCTCTTGGAAGAGTCATCAATCAGCCTTGGTAGGCTATTCTGCACTGCACAAGGACTCTACAAGATATGAAGACCGTGAAATGTAGAATTGACCTCATTTTGAGGATCATTCCTTATCTTTTTCAATTGAGTTTTGACTTTCTATCTTTAGCATATCTGATCCATTCTTTTAGGATCTGAAAACTGTATTCTAAAGCTATAAAGTTGAAGACAGAAGATGAACTAAAGGTTCGATTTTGAGTTCTATCTTCTACTGTTTTTGTATGAAAGACATTTTCTTTAATATATCAAGCCTGCAAGCTTCTTTCATTTGTTATTGTCAGACCCTCCCTCATCGTTGTCTATGCATATGAGTGGAATTCGTTCTTTTGTCTTTGTTTAACGGTCCTATGGTAACGGTCATCTTACTTTTGATTGTTAAGCAAGAATCATAAGCATTTTTGGCTAGTTTGTTGACCCATCATATATATGGTTTATGTATGTTTTGGTTAGCCAATTGGTTTTCTTATCCATTTGTTTTACAAATCCATCTGATAAATAGCTCTTGAAGGCCTTGTATTGCATGAATATAGTTAGACTGTCTTGAAGATACAATCCAGAGATTAAGATATTCATCTTGATCCAAACCCACACCTATTATTGAGAAAATAGTTTCCAAAAAGATTAAGTTACCAGGCATCTCTGACTTACAGCCTAGGAAAGTTTCCTGGAGTGATAACACATATAATTCTCGGAATGGTGTCATACCTATGGACATATGATAAGTGGTGTTATAGAAGTGCTCCCCCATATGAAACCACTTAACCCATACCCTTTGTTGCCCAGACACGTACTTACGTAAATATCCATCTAGCCATTTGTTCATGATCTTTGTCTGTCCATCTGTCTAGGGTGGTAACTAGTGTTGGGAGTCAACTCTACGCCAGCCAACCTGAACAAATCCTACCAAAATGCACTAAGGAACCTACTATCCCTGTCATTGATAATATACCTCGACAACCCATGGAGTCTGAATATCTCTCTTAAGAACAACTTTGCTACATGTGTTACCTTGTACTCGAAGGATATGGAAAACAAATGTGAAAATGTGGTCAATCAATCAACCACTACATATATATACAGTCTCTTCCCTGGACCTTTGGTAAACCTGTGATAAAGTTCATAATATGATTTCCCATTTCTGCTCTGGGATGGGCAATGGCTAGAGTAACCACGCAGGATGGGCCTGATATTACTTGTTCTATTGATAAGTCACACACTCTCTCGCATGCCTCAGTGCATCATCTTTGAGGCCCTTCCAAGTGAACCTCTCCCTGATCTGCTTGTAAGTTTTAAAGTATCTTGGATGCCATGCCAATGGTGTATCATGCATGGCTTTCATAATTTTCTCCTTAAGTATAGATTATGGAACTAAGTATATGTAGTCTTTGTAGTAGATGATTTCATCCACCACCTTATACATGTCATCATGCACACTGCAATCCATCAACTCACAAGAAAATTGGTTTTTGGAATACTCCACCAAGAGATGAGATTTCCAATCAGCCGAAATCTATGCAAGTGAAAAATCTTTGGTTTCTTGGAGAGAGTATATGAAACTGCATTCTTTTTTCCTTTTACATACTCAATGTTGAAATAATATGCCTACAATTTTCTAACTCGCTTTTTTTTTCTTTCATTCAAGTCCTTTTGCCCCAAGAAGTGCCTCAAGTTTTTGTGGTCTGTCTTAACCACAAATTTTCCACCTACCAAGTACTATCTAAACTTTTCCAAGGCATGCATGATAGTGATCATTTCCTTTTCGTAGATAGAGTAGAGTATCTCTGAATCTGTGAGATTTTTTCTCTCCTATGCTATCGGATGCCTCTACTGCATCAAAATTGTTCCTATCCCCTCACCCAATGCATCACACTCAAGCACAAAGGGCTGAGTGAAATCTAGAACTGGGCAAGTGCTTATCACTTCCTTCATCTTGTCAAATGTCCTCTAAGATTCCCCTTTCCACCTAAATGCCCATTTCTTCGTGAGATCTATGAGTGGTGTAGCCAATTGAAAAAACCCCTTCACAAACTTAATGTAGTAGTTGCAAATCCCAAAGAATCCATGCAAGTGTGAAATATGTTTTTGTGGTGACCAATACAGTATAGTTTGTATCTTCTCCCTATGCACATGTACTCCATGAGCACTGACCACGTGACCCAAGTATAAAATATTTGTCATGCCAAACTCACACTTTGACTCCTTGGCATATAGTGACTTATCCTCCATGATGTTAAGGATCTCCTCTAGATGCTCCAAGTGTTCTTCCCATGTCTTGCTATACATCAGAAGATCATCAAAGAATACCAACAAAAACTTCCTCAATTGCTTCTTGAATATGTGATTCATACAAGAATAAAAGGTGGTTGGTGCATTGGTCAACACAAATGGCATGACCAAAAAATTGTAAATCCCATAATGGCATTTGAAAGCAGTTTTGGGAATATCCTTCTCTCAGACTCTGATCTGGTGGTACCCCAATCGAAGATCAATCTTCAAAAAATACACTACCACGTGCAACTCATCCAGAAGCTCATCGATCCAAGGAATAGGGTAATTATTCTTAATCATGTTCTTATTCAATGATTTGTAGTCAATGCACATCCACATTGTGCCATCCTTATTCTTCACCAACACTACAGAAGAATCGAATGGACTAGAGCTCAGCCTGATGTGTCCCATCTCCAGTAGTTCCTTAATGGCCTTCGCAATCTCGTCCTTGAATTTCTTCGAATGTCTATAGGGAGTGGTGATCATAGGCTTTTCTCTCTCCTCCAGCTCAATAGTGTGCTCAAATCCCCTGTCTGGCAATCTCCCTAGAGGTATCTTCCCAAAAAACTTGTCATGTTTTCTCAGCAGTGTCTAGATATCTATGTGATACCGGTGGTTTCTATCTGACGGTTTCTCAATAGTGATAAAGCACTTTGTTGCATAACCAATATCCTCGTGCCTAAATATACCCTCCATTCATTTGGCTGAGACGATCCTGAGAGCATCATTTGACATGCCCCTCAAAACCACCTTCCTATCGTCTGTTGCTTTGAAGTCCAACTCCATGGCCTGGTAGTCAACTGAATGTTTTCCTTACGATACAATCCATTGGACCACCAATATGACATTGGTGTCTTGTATCTCAACTACATAGAATTCATTAGTCACTTTGTAGTTTCCCAATTCTAAACAAAACCATGGGATCTTTTGTGTACAAGGCATAACGCACCCACCAGCTACTACTACATCAAATCCCTCAAAATTCGTTGTAGGAATGCCCCTCTTGGCCACCAAGGATGATTCAATGAAGTTGTGGGTTTCCCCACCGTCAATCAATATTGTGACCCACTGACCCTGTACTATACCCTGAATCATGAAGGTGTGAAATCTGGGGACACTCAATAGAGTGGCAATAGCTCCACTCTTGACCTCATCATGTGGTTTCTCATCAGCTGATTTGTCTTGCTCATTGTCATGTGCTTGCTTTGCTTCCTCATCCTCCTCAATGTCTAAGAGTACCTCTATATAATGTGCATTACCCTTGGCCATTCACATGTGTCAAAGTTCCCAAGGGTCCTTGCAAGTGAAGCAAAACTTCTTTCTCCTCAACTCATTATGATTTACCTCATTCATCTTATCCTTACCAGTGCCCTCTTTCTGAAAGGGTTTCTTATCCTTGCCTTTCTTTGGAACGGAAGGTTTGGAGAAATTTTTTGTCTTTGGGACTGCATCCTCCATGTCTCGTGTCTTGATAATGTCATCCTATAAGGTCTTAGGTTTGAATGATTTTACCCAACCACGCAGTGGCTCAGATAAACCCTATGTGAACAACATCAAAAATATTTGCTCAGATATATCTCTCAGTGTGATTGCAAGCCTCTAAAACTCATTGATGTAGGTATTCGGTGTGCCAACTCTCTAAAATGTATCTCTGTATCCTTTCTGTCAAACCTCTCCATCAACTTCTAGGTGAAGTCCAAATAAGAGGTAATACTAGCATGTCCTAGAGTGACCAATCCATGGTACCACCACTCATGGGCCTCTCTATCCAAATGAAAAGTAGTGAATTTAATTGATTATGCCTCTGACATGGTGTTAAGCTCGAAGTAAGCATCCAAATTTTGAACCCATCCTCTATATGTGCATTTGCTTGAACCATCAAAAGGGGGAAGGGTGAGCTTCCCAATCTTCCTCATGAGGTCAATATTCTATTGACCTCGGTTAACTTCCCTTAGCCTATTCTTGTACTTGATATTGTAGTAGTCTTGTAGTGACATGGTTGCTCGAAAGTACTCACCAAGAGCCCGGTACTCCCTCCAATAATCATCAAAGGTATCATCATGACCTTGCTGCCCTTGATTCCCTACTTTTGGTTCCCCATGAACTGAGGCATAAGAGGCCTGGGAATTATTCTACCTGTAGTTCTAGTGCCAACCTATGTAGGAATATGATTGTTGTTTCCCTCTACATGATTTCCATTGTTCCCATTGGAACCCCCTACACCATTGTTTCCCCTATTATGTCCATTAGTGCCTCCATTACCATTGTTACCCCCATGGTTTTGGTTTGCCTGGTTACTGGCAATCAACTGTGTCAAGATTTGTGCTAATTGTTGTTTCCCATTGGATAATCCTTCTAGGATTTACAAAGCCATGTTCTCATTGTTATCCCCCATATCTCCCTCTTGTTTTGCCTCTGTTTGGTTTTCTTCAACTTCCTTTTCTTCGTTAAATATATTATATGTCCCTCGTTTTCTCCTACTTATGTAGGTGATATACCCCTCATCTCCTTGCCTCATGAATTAAATAAACCCCCTAGTATGGAAGGTTTGGGGCTCTGGTACCACTATAATGTACCTATGTATTGGTGTTATGATTTTTCTCACTATTGTAGCAATTGTATAAGTTTTATTGTATGTTGACTTTTGTAAAACACTTAGGATGTAGGTGTTTTCTTGCTACCATAACCTCCAACTCATTGTTGTGGTATTTATTTGGTTTACTGAAGTGTTATGAGTCGATTCATGTGGTATAGATATGCCAAATTAACTCCTTTGATACAACAAGGATGTACATAACAAATATAGGGAAAACCCACAACACACACAGTTGATATACTCAAAGAAACAGATCATAAATATTTTTATTTATTCCCAACACATAAATGAACCATATTACATAGAGATAACTCACATGTGTGCTTGATATACTTTAGGTAACAATATTTATTTGTTGGGAAAATAGTATTGTCTAGAGATTGCCTTCAAATGACACTGTTATTGCTACAAATGAAGTTGACCCACAAGGAGAAATCGCCCCTTTCTTTCTAGAACTTGATTTGGGAAGAGTACGTCAATCCTAACAAAAAATATGATCTCTCTCTTAAAGAGTAGTGACTTGCATACAAGAACTCAGATCGGTTGTTTAGAATTCAGCCTTGGAAGAACATAACCTAGCCTTCTTGTCACTAATATGTGCCCAACTTCATGAAATGGGCCAGTATGGAGAGCCCATGAATTTCCCTTGAAGAACGCAGCCTCCCATAACTAGGACTCGACCCACTAAGATAAAAAAAAAAAAACGCCCCCACACAAGTGTTATGACCCAACACCAAGAGATCTCACCCTTCTTCAAGAAAGTTGTTCCCTGCAAACCCTAAACTCAACTGCCACCTCTGAGAACTCATTCATACATGAAGACAAACTCAACCACTGAAGATAACTCTACTAACAATAAAGCACAATGAAGAAATTTGGTTGATCTCTTCCTTATGACCAGCTAGGGTGGATAGTTTCACCATTGAAACCAATCTCCAAAACTCCTTAGGGTTTTCGTCCCAAGATCCAAAGCCAAAGAGCTCTCTCAAATCAATTTTGGAAAATTTCAAGTTCATGATGAAAGAGGGTGCCACCTTTTTCCCCTTTTAATCTTTCGTTGACCCTTTTTCGTCATTTTTACCCTTTTAATAAGTTAAAGTGACTTTATTGATTTAATAGTCACTTAGGCACCTTTTAATATTTAAATTATTCAATGTCACTTTTGATAAGTTACTTTTCCACTTCCAAGACATTAAATAATTAATTAATTCCCTTTTTCCACTGACTATAGCCTATGGGAATCACTTAGGCTATTTTTCCAATCTCCTATTGAGTTCATTTGGAAATAGACATTACTGAACCACCAGTTGGTGGCGCACTCTCCAACTCATTCCTCCACTAGATCGGATAAGTCTTATCGTGGTAACCAGGAAGTACAATCCATATCTACTGGAGTGTGTGAGGTTTGCATTTCAGGTGCGTTACAAGATTAGGGCAGTGAAGGCTCGTTACTTGACTACAATCTCAATAATGTAGACATTAATGTTGTTTCCCTCAATCCTCAATATGGGATGGCCATTTCGATACAGTGTTGAACCCATTCATGATATTTGGATTTCAAGAAATTCTTCCTTTGTTCATGGTTTGTGCTCAGCCTCCTATCTGATGTTTCTTCTCCATCGAGAGACCTTCAATCTCTCTTCCACTTCTATGCCCAAACAACACGAACGTGCTCGTTCCCATTGTAACACAACCTCCCATGACAGGATGAATAATCACTGAAATGAAGCAGACTCCTCTTCCAATTTTCTAGGTCATGCTTCTGAGAACTCTCCTCCCCTTGACCCCGATGCCCAGTCTGCTCTGAAATCCATGGAGACATGGGGATTCCTATTTTTTGAGGAAACTAAAGACTTCATGGCCAAAGATGCAAATCGTGTGGAACTTCCAGAATTTTCCAATGTATTCACAGCATCACCCATTGGCTCAAAGAATACTCAGGATACTCCTTCTCCCGTTGAATTTCCTCTCACCAGTATGTTGGAAAGTTGGTTTGGATAGTTGGTTCTCATTGATTTCAACCCTTGGAGAGTGATCTTATAGATTGATGTGAACCCTTGGAGATTGATGTCAACCCTTGGAGAGGTCCAGAGATGTTGGATAGTTGATTAACATTTGTATGATCGAGATTGATGGTGAGTTAGTTGGATACATTTGATGTAGTTTACATGTAGCCCCGAAAGTAGGGTTATGGGACCCACAGTTGGTTGAGGATTATGGACATGAAGGACAATGAAATTGCAGGTTAGATGCTCGTAGATGGATATTCCTTATCATGCAGTTTCCGATGATATGTGGTACACCATGTGGTTCCTCATGGTTAGGGAGATATGGCATTGTAAAGTTGGAAGCCTTGAAGACTGGTCAAGAAGCCCCTAGTTGGTTACAATTCTTAGTCAAAGGGTAAAATGGTTGCAACAAGAAATCCCTAAATTAACGAGAGAGGCTACTATGAAAAAGTATATAAACACCTCAAGGAATCATTCAAAAGTACATAAACACACTTACTCATTGATTATCTTTCTCATGATCTGGTGATCTTTTGCTAAGGTTGTGATGGCATATTTTTGAGATAGCGAAGGAAGGTCAAAGGAGAAAGTCTCGAGGTTGCAGCAAACCCTAGTTTCTGAGGTATCTATGAGTTGAAAGTCAGAAGGGCACGGATGTACACAGTTTGCAGTGGACGAAAGCGTGGATAATCGCGGACTGTAGAAGAGCAAGTTGTGTATATGTAAAAGGACATGTGAAAGGTTGTAAAGGGATGTTGGTACTAGGTTGTTGAGGACTATAGAAGAGTTATAGGTCAGTTTACAGTACAACGGGTCTACTACAAGATCAGAGGTAAGTTTTAAAAGTTAAATTTATGTGATTGCATATTATGCTTGGTGATGGTATGATACATGCTGGAGAGGCATGACTTGTTAATGCATGGCACATCTTGGTGATCGTATGATACATTGTTAGTGGTATATTCTTGGTGATTGGTATCTGGTTTGGTATGGTACATGGTTATGGTTGTTGGCACATGGTGTGAGGTATATTCTTGGTACATATATGAGGTGCATGTCTTGGTGATATTGGTACTTGGATGAGGTACAACATTGATGGTCCTTACTTGATGTACATGGTTGGTGGTTGAGGCATGTGGTATAGGTGTTGGTGCATGGTTGATGCACGATTTGGTACATGTGTTGGTGCATGGTTGATGTACAGTATGGTATAGGTATTGGTGCATGGTTGATGCATGATTTGGTAGATGTGTTGGTACATGGTTGATGTACGGTATGGTATAGTTGTTGGTGCATGGTTGATGCACTTGTTGCAGTACATGTTGTGGTATACGGTTGGTGCTTGGTATGGTACAAGTTGATGGTTTGGTACATGGTTGATGGTATGTTGGTTATCTTTGTACATGCTTGGTAGAGGCATGTGTCGGTGATGTTGGACATCTATTTGAGACGTCTCCTTGGTGTATGATCCATCTGAGAGGATCTGGTTGAGTATCGGTGACAGTGACAAGTTGGACAGGTTGATCAGTGACAAGTTGATGTGACATGTTGGATACAGTGACAGGTTGACAGGTTACAGGTTGATGTGATAGTGATAGTGGCAGTGATAGTGACATTGACAGTGGTAGTGATTGTGGTAGTGCCAGTTGGTCTACAATTATACTTTAGGGCAGAAGGACGGGGTGTGGAAAGGGGGTTGTAGCCTCCTTCTTATTGGAGCAGGAGAATCAGGGAGTTGGAGCTTCCTTCAGGTTGGAGCTTGAGAACTAGGTGGTTGTAACCACCTTTCGGTTGGATCTGGAGAACCCAGGGGGTTGTAGCCTCCTCCTAGTTGGAGCTAGAGAATTCAGGGAGTTGTAGCTTCCTTTAGGTTGGAGCCTATAAATAGGGGGTTGTAGCCTCTTTCTAGTTGCAGTTGGAGAATTGGGAAGTTGGTGCTTCCTATGAATGAATTCTTGATATATATATAAATGAATTCTAATTCATTTATATATATATCAAGAATTCATTCATAGGAAGCACCAACTTCCCAATTCTCCAACTGCAACTAGAAAGAGGCTACAACCCCCTATTTATAGGCTCCAACCTAAAGGAAGCTACATATTAGTGGTTTCTTATATATATTCAAGAATTCATTCATAGGAAGCACCAATTTCCCAATTCTCCAACTGCAACTATAAGGAGGCTACAACCCCCTATTTATGAGCTCCAACCTAAAGGAAGCTACATATTAGTGGTTTCTTATATATATATATATATATATATAAGAAATCATTATGTGGTTTTCTCCCATTTGGGTTTCCACGTAAATATTAGTGTATTGTGTATTTTATATGATGTGATGTTGCTTATGATTATATCCTCGTGATATATTGAATGCAATCATAGATGATATATTGATGATAAATTGTTGAACATTGTTGATAAAGTGAAAGAATATATATTGTGGTTAAATGTGGTATAAAGTGCTCATAATCGTTCATCCCCACCCTCAGTATTCCAACAATTGGTATATGTTAAATCCTAGTTTTGCACCTCTTTCTTCTTTTCCTCCATCAACCCATCTATCTATCCACCTAATTCTTGCTTAGTTTCTTTTCAATTGTCTGTTGAGTAAGTTTTGATTTGTTTTCATCTTCCTATTTGTTTTCATCATTTCCTTGCTTTTTACAAGGTTAATACATGTTGTGATTTGAATTGAATAAGAAACATCACCATGGTTATGTCACTATTGGGTTTCTAACAGGATAACTTGGGTCTTTTATGCAAACATACATCGATTGCAAGAATTCCCCCATTCTTGCAAACAACAGAAAACGCATTGTTTTTTTAGTTTTAACGTTTAGAAAAACTTAAAAGTTTGAATTAAGTTGTGTTAGCTCTTTGCATGCATGTGCATGTCCCTGAGCACTCAATATCACGCAAGTTACCGCCAGTTTAACCATCATTACAAAAGTTGTGCTAAGAATCGTGCAGGTTCATGCCTTGAACTGTTATTATTCCAGGGTCATGTGGAATAATTATTGCATGTGGTAAAGAAACCTGAAATTACACATACATTTGGCCATCACTTCCAGCAAAAGAAACCATAATGCAATGGTGTCTCCCCAAGAGCATTGTCAATTGAACCGAACAAAGCCACAGGTATCGAACTATTCGAAGCCATTCCGGAAATAAGAGACATATTCATCAGAGCAAAATGGTTTGATTCCATCTGCGCTTTCGATGGGCATCACACAAGAGTGGCCCTACTCTTCGCGTAGAACTTCGATGGGTTTTAGGCCCAACATGGGGACACCATTATTCATATTATAGAGAATTTTGTTGTTCGGGCCTGCGCTCTTCCGATTAGTGGTGAAATATGGTTTAAAAAGGGTAAGTTGCCTGCTAAAATCTACAACAAATTTCTGGTGGCAGAACACCAAAACCCTGATTGGAGTCAAGGCATCTCGATTATTTGGATTAAATAAGAGTGGTGGGGCATTCTCACTGTAGTCCAAAGGTATATCACAGGCAAAGGTAATTTCTCGGTCGTTCATTGTTATCACCTTCAATTTCTTATGCACTTAAATGGTGACAAGTACTTAAACCTTCTTTTTTATTTTCTTAAAATCTTAACGAAAATGTCTAAAAGAGTCCAAAATCACCCTGAATCTGCTCATAGAATTTTATACCACCAGGGTTTCATTAAAATTTTGGTTATTTTTTCTTTAAATGAAACATAAATTCCTTGGAAGTATTTTCTACGGTTTGTTGGGTTACAAGAAGAAGGACGGGGAATTGATCAGCAACAAGAGGAACAGGAAGTTGATAAACAGTTAGAAGAGCAAAGGGATGAGGGTAACCAACAAATTAGGGTTTCCCATGAACCTCGGTGCTCATCAAAATTTACCCAGCAATCTAGAAATAAGAAGACTACACCTAAAAAGGGGGGAACCCAGTCTAAAAAGGACAAATCAATTACTCCATAGCAAGAAGAAATCCCTTAAAGGCAGTTAAGGTCCTCTACAACAAAACAGAGGGAGATGGAGAGTTTCAAAGTGTATGTCATGAATTATGTCAAACATGGAAGAGAACAAGTCAATACAGCGGACCCATTGTCATCTGAACATTCTAAAGAGAAGCATGTGCCCAATACCACGTAGCAAGACAAGACTACCAGGTCAAAAACAAGTAGGCAAAGAAGGGATATACAACCCAATCCCAAGATAATTGCAGTAGATTTTGTGCTTGTAGACACCTTGATTAAGGAATCCCTCGAGGCCAAGCAAAGTGAAAAGAGGAAAGGGAGCCAGGTCCCTGAAATTCCGAGTAAACTTAACAGAAGAACTAGACTCACAAATCAATTGAGGTTGAATTCCAAAGCATTGTTTAATCGATCCTTGAAAGACCAACATCCCATAGTAATTGAGGATGAGGACACTAAAGAGGACATCTTTGGATTTGCGAATATAGAGGAGATGGTTATCCATACATTGAAAGAGATGATAGGATATAAAGCAAAGTAGAAATACAATAAAGGGGAGACCTCAGGTATAAAGTATACTACTGTAAAAATAGAGTACCCTGCAGATATGGAATCTGAGGGAAATGTAAAGGACTTTGGTCCAGACCCTGAGCAAGACTCCTATAACATAACTCTAGATGAAAATCTAGTTCCTGAGCAGGTTCCACATGATGTCAAACTAGAGATCAAAGGAAAAATATTGAATATGCAGGAACCTATGAGAGAGGCACTTGACAAGACATCTGAGAAAGCACCCACGTATGAAATGAGGCCAAGAAAATCTAATTTGTCCATTGAACTCAAAAAACCTGTTACAGAGGAAGAACAGGAGCTCAAGGATGGATGCAGGGTAAAGACATTGATCAAACCAAAGGTTGAAACTAACAAGGAGATGGATGACACCCACCAAGTGCAAGTTATGAAGCAAAAAATTCAGAGTCTGCAACAATAAAACAGGATCTTGAAATGCAACACACTAAGCGACAGAAAAAGTACCAGAAGATGCAAAAGAAGCATCAGAAAACATGCATGTTCTTGAAAGAGATAATGTTTTCAAAGATCTTAAAAGGTCTAATGTTTTCAAAGGGGAAAGGAATTCGGGACTTATGCCATCTGATCCACCTGTATTCCAGATTGGTCTCTAGTTTTTAGTATACGTGGACATCCATGCACAGTCAACTGCCATCCACAACCTTTGAAGACTTTTCTTATGGAGTTGTTCCACTTCAGTTATCAGCTCTAGTTATAGTTGCACTTACAGAGTTTTGTTGCTTTAGTTAAAGGTAATGCTGCCAATTGTAATTAATGGTCATTTTCTTGTTGATATGAACAATATTTTTGTTAAGGTCGAATTGAGGGGAAGTTTTGAACCGATACTTCAACCCCAGTACACTTAGGTCAAAGAAATGTTTACAAATTGTAATTAAGGAGTGATAGTCAAGTTGTTTAGAGGGTCTATTTGTAATGTAAAGTTGAACTTTTGAGTTAGATCCTAGAAATGTGGTTGAACCCTCTTGGATTGGAGATAAATAGAGAGATTTTTTAATGTAATAGGGTTTAGTTTTGGGAGATCAAGCATCAGAATTTTGGCTGGGACTTGAAGCATAACACTGTTAAGTTTCATACCTTGGTGAATATAATCTTTGGTGACAGATTGTGTTTTCTTCTAAAATATTTTGTGTGTTCTTAATCTTATCTGGATGCAAATTGGAAATGTATGCAAAGTGTTGTTTCCCTTCCTTTTAGCGATTGTCTCAATGAATTGTTTATTGTTATGCAACCTGATTTCAGTTATTGTTTTCAGTAAATAGTTTATTGTAATACAACCTTGTTTGGATGATTTGTGTCAAGATACATGTTTTAGATCTGGAATATTATTTCAAGTCTGAATTTTCATACAACAAGTAAAAAATTATATGCTTTATTGTATTTCCTTTATTTTATTCATATCTTTACCTACTCACCAAATTGCATATCACCAGCTAAGGGAAACCCTACAGTGATATTGTTGAATAGTCCAACCAGGTCTCTACCCTCGAAAACTTATCTCTTAGCTTACCAACAAACTTAATTCATCAAAACCCATCATTCCAACACTTGAGGTGATCTAGTTCTGCCATTTAGCAGTCAGGTGCGGACCTTAGACCAATATCTTCTGGCATCATTGTTGGGGAATGAAGTAATGAAGTATCTTTCCCTAGGAGAATGACATTGATCAGATCTGATCTTTGATGTTGAACAAAGATCAGGCACCAAATTGACTACCATCTTTCACCTAGCAATTCCATTGAATGAAAACATATTAAGGAAATTTGTCTCCCAAGAGGGGATCCAGGAAATCAAATCACGGGGATACTAAAGCCTCAAAAGTCAACTTTGACCTAAATGGTGAAACACCAACTTCTGATCCACATATGCAACTAAGAAAGCGAACACTTTCTCAGAGACACCTTTTTTCATCCAAAGGCAAGTCTACATCTGAAAAAGTTGCCCCTATCCTCAATAAAAGGCATCCTGAGATTGTTATTTTTTAAAACCCCCCTTGCAATTATCCCTAAGACATCTCCTATCTCATCCTTTGCCTCGTCATCTTCTCAAGCAACCACACCCACATCTCCTCCTTACCCTCAAATCTTAGTTGTCCCAAACATGGCTATCAACGGTATGGAAACCATCATTACAACCGGGTATGCCCCTTTGGTGTTGCCTCAAAACTTAAATTCCTTTCCCACAAGTGAATACATGAAATATCTGCCCAAATACAATAGTGAGGGATATGTGAGTGTTGAAGAACATCTGGTAGCATTTTACAGTTTTCAAGACAACTTTAACATAGAACATGCAGATGTATGGATGAGGTTGTTTGTGCAGAGCTTGGATGGAGAGGTAAGGAAGTGGTTTTGTGGTTTAACTCCAGCTTCTATAACCGGTATTGAGGCATTAGATGAGGATTTTCTAAAACAATGGGGAGATAGGAGAGACTACATGTACTACATAACTAAGTTTGGGGATTTAAGAAGGAAAAATGGTGAGTCTGTATCATACTTCACTAAAAGGTTCAATAAGATGTATAACAAGATCCCTGATGAGATTAAGCCCACGGAAGTTTCATCCAAGATCACATTTGCAAGTGCATTTGATGCTAAATTTTCCCTTATGTTCAGGGAGAGTAGGTCCACCACTTTGTTGTTTATGCAAGAGGAATCCATAGAGGTTGAGTCTAACATCCTAGAATTAGAAAAATTGAACAACAAATCAGATAGGGACAAAAAGAAGCAGAGGGAAGAGCTTCCTTCTTCTTCCAACCCAACAGAACAGAATCTGACCCAAATCTAGATGAGGTGACCAAAACCTTGAAAGCCCTAACTTCATAGATAGCTAAACTGAAATGGGAAACCATGTAGACAAACAAACCATATATGGATGTTGCAAATAGAAAAAACAATCAGTTTAGAAGTACTAACAATGTCCCTCAAGTCATGTAGAGGGAAAGGAGAAATGTTGAAGATCAAAGGGTGGTTCCTCCTTTATAGAACAATGACGTTAAGGAGATGGATGTGGAAAATGATGTTGGATATGATTATGTTGTATTATTTAATGAAACTTAGATTTATCCTAGTCATCTAACATAGCAGGATTATGAAATATCCCAATTTTCAAACCAGTTTGATGATGATGTAAAGGAAGAAGAAATATTTCAAAGTCAACGCCAAAAGAAGTATGATTTAAGGCCTAAGCTAGGGGGTCCAAAAACAAATGCACCTATTAATAATAAAAAAATCAGATCTTCCTACCAAGCAAGGTCCAAACAAAGATACATCAAACAAAGTTGATTAGCCATAGCCATCTAAACATGTTGTTCTAGATGTAAAGGAGGCAAACAGACAGCCAACTCCTTTCAGCATAGAGCATGAGCTAAGCAAAATAAAGATCCCTATACCTCTAACAAAATTACTAAAAAAACGATCCTTTCAAGAATTCTATCATGAAGGTTTTGAAGCCACATGTTTATGTTGTATCACCCGATGTAGTCATCCTACAGGATGAGAATCCTGCTATCATTGTTGGCCCACACATTGAAAATGGGTCTGATGCTTCTCCACCTTTTACATATCTCTGAATGTCCATGAAAAAACATTGTATAATTGCCTAATGGACTCAGGGGCCTCTCATAATGTCGTGTCTAAGGTTGTTATGGAAGAGTTGGGGCTAAAAATCACCAAGCCATACCAGGACCTTTACTCTTTTTATTCCAAAAAGGTTAAATGCTTGGGATTAATTAAATATCTAGTTGTTTCTCTTTCTTGGATGCCCATGAAAATTGTAGTTATGGTTATTGTTGTAGCTAATATACCCCCAAATTTTGGCATGCTTTTATCCAAGACATGGGCCAAGAAAGTAGTAGGATCTCTGCAGATGGATCTTACATATGCGACCATCCCTGTTTTTGGAGGAGAACACAGAAGATTATGTAGAAAAGTCAGGTTGGAATACATTGTGAGTGATCATCAGAATCCAGGTAATCATCCAATTTATGTTGTTGAGGATGAAATTGGGTCATCTATTATTCATATAAATGATGATGTCCCCGAAATATCAGTCATCAAATGCCAATGGTAGACCAAGGAAATGAAGTCTAGAAGATGTACATTGATGGATCATATTCAAAGGAGGGTTTTGGTGATGGTATAGTCCTCATTTCCCTTTCAAAGGAGGTGGTTACACTCTCATACAAACTAGAATTTGAAACAACCAACAAAATAGCAAAGTATGAGGCCTTTGTGTTGGGGTTGAGAGTTGCTAAAGACATGGCCATTGACAAATTGGAAGTCTTCGGTGATTCTGAACTAGTTGTCAAGTAGGTGAAGGACATTTATCAAACAAAGCAATTGAGGATTAGACAATACAGAAATGAGGTATGGAACTTAGTTGACAATTTATTTCTAGCATTCAATATTTCCTTTACACCCAGAGATGTCAATCAGAGGGAAGATTCTCTAGACCTTGTTGCTAGTACTGTTAGGCCTCCTATTGGTCCAAATGTTAAATATGAGGTGGAGGTTATGCACGGGACAGTTATACCAAACAATGGTAAGCACTAACAAGTATTTAGTGATGACCTGGAGCTCAAGAATTTTTTGCAAACCATTGAAGAATTCTCAAATATCTCCATTGATCAAGAGAATGAGGAAGATAAAACAGAAAATTAGCAGGCACCTCCTTTTCTGAACAAGGTGGTTGGTCACAATATTATGGAGCACAAAACAAATCATATTCTAAGGGGATTAGTGCCACTGGAGAGGATTTTTTACAGCAATGATGTCTCCAGGAAAGTTGTCATGAAAACTCAAGAAAAGGAGGTTGTGGACTACAATATTGGGACAGCTGCAAATACCAAAATTGTTAAAAATCCATAGCACTGTCAGATGAGTAGAGAGACAGGTGTGTCAGCCTAATGAAAAAATTTGCTGATATTTTTGCATAGTCTTATGAGGACTTGAAGACCTTTGATACTGACATCATTCAACACAAGATTCCTCTGAAGGCGGGCTCAAAGCCATTTAAGCATAAAATAAGACAATTTAATCCTTTTCTAATGTCTATTATTAAAAAAGAATTGAAAAGGATGCTTGATGCTAAAATAATTGTGCCCTTGAGATATTCAAATTAGGTGTCCAACTTGATGCATGTCAGGAAAAAGAATGGCGAAATACACTTGTGCGTTGACTTCGGGAATTTGAACAGGTGTTTGTTGAAATATAATTATGCTTTTCCCAAGATGGACCATATTTTGAAAAGGGTAGTAGGTGCCCACAAAATTTCCATGCTGGATGGATATTTTGGATACAACCAAATAACAGTGCTTGAAGAAGACAAGGAAAAGATAACCTTCACTACCCTATGGGGCACATTCTTGTATAAAAAAATGCCCTTTGTCCTAATGAATGTAGGGGGCACCTTTCAGAGGGCCATGGACATTGCATTTCTTGGGGAGAAAGATAAGTTCATGGTTATATACCATGATGACATCACCATCTTCTCAAAATATGATGATGAACATCTACAACACCTAGAGCAATTTTTTCAAAAAAGCAGAAGGTATGGAATCTCTTTGAATCCCCAAAAATCCCATTTTGCTATATTAGAAGGCAAGATCCTAGGCCACATTATATCAACAGGGGGGGTAAAGATATACCCAGAAAGGGTAGATGCCATCCAGAAAATTGGCATCCCTAGAAATAAGAAGGTCATCCAGTCTTTCATAGGAAAAATATTTTTTTTGAGGCACTTTGTGCCAAATTTTGCTGAGACAATAAGGCCTATTACTAACATGTTGAAAAAGGATGTTGACATCGTATGGACATAGGAAGCCAAATCATCTTTCCAGAGGATAAAGCAGGCTCTTATTGAAGCTCATGTTCTGTTTAGTCCAGACTATTCCAAAGAAGTCTCGATCTTCTCCTTTGCCTTTGAGGAGACTATTGTTGTTGTATTGATGCAAAAGAATGATCAAGGGCATGAGAATCCCATTGCCTTCTTCAGCAAAGCACTCAGGGAGGATTAACTAAAATATGACATATTGGAGAAGTAGGCCTATGCATTAGTCAAAGCCTTGAAGGCCTTTAGGGTTTATATTATGCAATCCAACATAACAACTTATGTTCCTAGCAATAGTGTGCAGGAAATTCTTGTCCAGACAGACAATGAAGGAAAGAGGGGCAAGTGGATAGTCAAACTTTTAGAATATGACCTGCATATAAATCCCACTATGATGATCAAGGGACGGAGCCTTGCAAAATTGTTATCTTATTCAAACTACAAACCATTGGAATTGCACCATACCTTTAACCAATTAGATACTCAAATGGTGTAGGTTGGGAAGCACACCATGTGGGTACTTGAAAAATATTATCTTTCACCCTAGTATAGAGATATTGTTTATTTCTTGCAGCACCTAGAATGTCCACCAAAATTGGAGAAATCCAAAATTAGGTCTCTTAAATTGAGGGTTGTAAAATACTGCATTTTAAATCAAAGTGTGTAATGGAAAGACCCTGTTGGTATTTTGTTGAAATGTTTGGATGAAGGTGGGTCAAAACATGTAATAAATATATGCATAGAAGAGTTTGTGGAGGGCACCAGCATTGGAAAGATACAACCCTCAAAGTTCTAAGGGTTGGATACTACAAGGCCCACCATCTTTTCTGATGTGTTTTCCATGGTCAGAGCTTGTGAAGAATGTCAGAAATTTGTTGGAAAATAGAAATTGCTCTCACTACCCCTAAAACCCATTACTTCAAGTGGCCCATTTCAACAACGGGCTAAGATTTCATAGGTTAGATAAACCCACCCTCCAATGGATAGCACAAGTAGATTCTTACTGCCACTGACTACTTCACAAAGTGGATTGAAGTTGTTCCTACCAGGAATTCTACTAATAAAGTGATCATGAACTTCTTGGAGACAAACATATTTTCTAGGTTTGGATGCCCCGAGAATTTAGTAACAGAAAACGCCCAAGCATTCAAGTCCAAGGCCATGATTGAATTTTGTCGGAATTACAACATTATCCTAACACACTCCACACCATATTACCCACAGGGAAATGGGTTGGATGAGTCATCAAACAAGACCCTCATCAAGATCATCAAGAAGTTTTTGGCTGAAAATAAAAGATCTTGGGACTTCAAGCTTAACTATTCCTTGTGGGCTAACAGGATCAACACCAAGAAGTCGTTGGGAACCTCTCCATTTCAGTTATTTTATGGGGTGGATGTTGTTTTTCCAACCCAGCTTGGTCTACTAGTGTAAATTTTTTTACAGGAGAAAGTGGAGGAGCCTAATGACATCCAAAGGAGAATTTTTTAGATTATTGAAGTGCAGAAAATAAGAGAAGCATTGAGTATAAAGATTGAGGCTTACCAGAGCAAGGTCAAGGTTTCCTTTGACAGGAAAACCTAAAAGAAAAATTTTCAAGTGGGTGACCTGGTTTTGAGGTGGGATGTCAGGAGGGAGGAAAACCCAAGCACGGTAAGTTTGATAACCTTTGGTTTGGTCCATTCAAAGTGGTCAAGGTTATGGATAATAATACATTTATATTTCAAAATCTGGATGATACTAAGATCTTTGGAGGCCCGATTAATGGGCACTTCTTGAAGCATTACTTTGCTTGATGAACCACAAATGGTTCATTTTGTACAGTAGTTATTTTCATTTCTAGTTTGGTTCAACAATTTAGCTTGAATAAAGACTCCATAGCCCAATAAAAGCACTAGGATGTAGCTTTAGATTTGATTTTTAGTTGAAATAAGACAGGTAACAAGGTTGGTAAATAGAGTAGGAATGATTGGTAATAGGTGGGGGTAGAAATAAAGAACTAAGGCACACAGTTTGTTGTTCTTAGCACCTCAGAGGGAAGTGTTATCCCTAGTTGGAGCCGATGTTAAATCCTATGTTTTCACCTCCTCCTTCTTTTCCTCCATCAACCTATCTATCTATCAACCTAATTCTTTCTTAGTTTCTTTTCAATGGTGTGTTGAGTCATTTTGATCTATTTTTATCTTCCTATTTGTTTTTCATCATTTCTTTTCTCTTTACAAGGTTAATACATGTCATGATTTGAATTGAATAAGACACACCACCATGGTTATGTCACTATTGGGTTGCTAACAGGATAACTTAGGCCTTTGATGCAAAAAGACATTGATGGCAAGAATGCCCCCATTCTTGCAAACAAACAAAAAACGCGTTGTTTTTTTAGTTTTAACGTTCATAAAAATTTAAAAGTTTGAATTAAGTTGTGTTGGCGCTTCGCATGTGTGTGTGTTTCCCTGAGCACTCGAGATCACGCGGGTTACCACCATTTTAACCATCATTACAGACTTTGTGCTAAGAATCATGCACGTTTTCACCTTGAATTGTTATTATTGCAGGTTCATGTGGAATAATTATTGCAGGTGGTAAAGGAACCCGAAATTATGCATACATTCGACCATCACTTTCAGCAGAAGAAGCCAAAATGCAATTGTGTCTCCCCGAGAGCATTGGCAATTGAACCGAACAGATCCACAGGGGCTTGAACTGTTCCAAGCCATTCTGGAAATAAGAGACATATTCATCATATCATAATGGTTTGATTTCATCTGTGCTTCTGACGAGCATCACACAAGAGTGGCCCTGCTCTTTGTGTAGAATTTTGATGGGTCTTAGACCCAACTCGGGGACACTACTATTCATATTATAGAGCATTTTATTGTTTGGGCCTGCGCTCTTCCAATTAGTGGTGAAAGATGAATTAAAAAGGGTAAGTTGTCTGTTGAAATCTGCAACAAATTTCTGGTGGCAGAGCACCAAAATCCTGATTGGAGTCAGGGCATATTGATTACATGGATTAAAGAAGAGTGGTGGGGCATTCTCACTATAGTCCAAAGGTATATCATAGGCGAAGGTCGTTTCTCTATCGTTCATTGTTATCACCTTCGATTCCTTATGCACTTAAATGGTGACAAGGAATTAAACCTTCATTTTTATTTTCTTAAAAGCTTAACGAAAATGTCTAAAAGGGTCCAAAAGAACCATGAATCTGCTCATAGAAGTTTATACCACTAGGGTTTCATTAAAATTTTGGTTGTCTTTGCTTTAAGTGAAATAGAAATGCCTTGGAAGTATTTTCTGCAATCTGTAGGGTTACAGGAAGAAGGACAAGGAACTGATCAGCAACAATAAAAACATAAAGTTGATAAACGGTCAGAAGGGAAAAGGGACAAGGGTAACTAAGAAATTAGGGTTTCACCTGAACCTGGGTGCTCATCAAAAATTACCCATCAAGCTAGAAATAAGAAGACTACACCTAAAAAGGGGGGACCCGATCTAAAAAGGAAAAATCAATTACTCCACAACAAGAAGAAATCCCTCGAAGGCAATGAAGGTCCTCTACAACAAAACATAGAGAGATGGAAAGTGGCAAAGTGTATGTCAAGAATTATGTAAGAGAGGGAGGAGAAAAAGCCAGTCCAGTAGACCCATTCTCATCTAAACATTCTAAAGAGAATCATGTGCCCAATACCATGCAACAAGACAAGACTACCAAGTCAAAAACAAGAAGGTACAGAAGGGATAAACAACCCAATCTCGAGATAATTGTAGCAAAGTTTGTGCATGTTGACACATTGATTAAGCAATCCCCCTATGCCAAGCAAAGTAAAAAGAGGAAAGGGAGTTGGGTCTCTGAAATTCCATGTAAACCTAACAGAAGAACCAAGCTCATAAATCCATTGAGGTTGAATTCCAAAGCATTGTGTAATCCATCGTTGAGAGACTGACAACCCATAGTAATTGAGGATCATGACACTGAAGAGGACATCTGTGGATTTTCCAATATGGAGGAGATGGCTATCCATACATTGAAAGAGATGACAAGAGATAAAGCAAAGAAGAAATACAATAAAGGGGAGACCTTAGGTATAAAGTATATTGTTGTAAAAACAGAGTACCTTGCAGATCTAGAATCTGAACAAAATGTAATGGACTTTGGTCCAGACCCTGAGCAAGACTCTGATGACATAACTCCATATGCAAAGCTAGTTCCTGAGCAGGTTCCACATGATGCCAAACCATATATCAAAGGAAAAATATTGAAGATGCAAGAACTTATGAGAGAGGCACTTGATAAGAAATTCGAAAAAGCACCCATGTATGAAATGAGGCCAACAAAATCTAAGTTTTCCATTGACCTCAACAAACCTGTTACAGAGGAAGAACAAGATCTCAAGGATGGATGCAAGGTAAAGACATTGATCAAACCAAAGGTTGAAACTGACAGGGAGATGGATGACACCCACCAGGTGCAAGTTATGAAGCAACAAATTTAGATTCTGCAACAGCAAAAATAGGATCTTGAAATGCAGCGCACTAAGCTACAGAAAAAGTACCAGAAGTTGCAAAAGAAGCATCAGAAAACATGCATGTTCTTGAAAGAGATAATCTAAAAGGTCTAATGTTTTCAAAGGGGAAAGAAATTTGAAACTTATGCCATTTGATCCACCTGTATTCCAGATTGGTATCCAATTTTTAGTTTACGTGGACATCCATGCACAGTGAACTGCGAACCACAATCTTTGAAGACTTTTGTTAGGAGTTGTTCCACTTCAATTATCAGCTTTAGTTATAGTTGCACTTACAAAGTTTTGTTGCTTTAGTTAAAGGTATTGCTGCCAATTGTAATTAATGGTCATTTTCTTGTTGATATGAACAATATTTTTGTTAAGGTCAAATTGAGGGGAAGTTTTGAACTGATACTTCAACCCCAGTACACTCAGGTCAAAGAAATGTTTACAAATTGTAATTGAGTAATAGTCAAGTTGTTTACATGGTCTAGTTGTAATGTAAAGTTGAACTTTTGAGTTAGATACTAGAAAGGTGGTCGAACCCTCTTGGGATGGAGATAAATAGAGATATTTTTTAATGTAATGGGGTTCAATTTTGGGAGATCAAATATCAGAATTTTGGTTGGGACTTGAAGCATAAGACTGTTAAGTTTCTTACCTTGGTGAATATAATATTTGGTGACAGATTGTGTTTTCTTCTCAAATATTCTATGTGTTCTTAATCTTATCTAGAGGCAAATTGGAAATGTATGCAAAGTGTTGCTTCCCTTCCTTTCAGCTATTGTCTCAATGAATTGTTTATTGCTATGCAACCTAATTTCAGCTATTGTTTTTAGTAAATAGTTTATTGTAATACAACCTTGTTTGGATGATTTGTGTCAAAATACATGTTTTAGATTTGGAATATTATTTCAAGTCTGAATTTTCATACAATAAGTAACAAATTGTATGTTTGTTGGTATTTCCTTTGTTTTATTCATATCTTTACCTGCTCACCAAATTGCATGTCCCCAGCTAAGGGAAACCCTACAGTGATATTGTTGAATAGTCCAACCATGTCTCTAACCTTGAAAACTTATCTCTCAACATACCAACAAACTTAATTCATCAAACCCCATCATTCCTACACTTGAGGTGGCATAGCTCTGCCCTTTAGCAATCAAGTGCAGACCTTAGGACCAACAGTATCAGAGCAAGGTTCCTTCAGGAAACAGTTTAACCACTGGAAGGTAGATCATGGAGTATAGCATGAATGGAGTACCAATGTTCAATGGTCAGAGTGGTCTGGACTATGAGTCATGAAGCAGAAGGATGAAAACATTTTTGTAGGCACAGGGATATGATATTTGGTATTCATTTGTTACAGGATATAATGGTTCAAATAAAGTAAAGACTGCAACCAGGAAGGAACTAAAGAAGAAAAACAAAATAGCAATGGATTTCATCATGGAAGGATTATCTGATTCAGTAAATGACAAAGTGGGAAAATGTTCATTAGCTAAAAAACTCAAGGATAAGCTACACAATATCTATTCCTTTTCCATCACAGATTCAGATATTGCTAAAGAAGATACATGTATAGAACAAGAGGTAAGATGCTTATCACATTAGATAGATTCAGAAGAAGAAGAGTTCTTAATCAATAGAAGTGAGTTATTTTGCTTTAATTGTGAAGAGCTCGAACATCTTGAAATTGAATGCCCTTATTTTTAAGATTGAAAGTGATGAGATAGAAAAGCCCAACGAAATAGAAGACAACCATGAGATTGAAAAGGAAAAGAATCATGAAGCAGAATTCAGTCAACGAGAAAGAGAACTTGAAGATGAAATAATCACATTGAAGATCCAACTTGAAGAAGCAAAGTGAACAGAAGAAGTCATGAGGAATCATATGTTGAAGAAAGAAGAATCTCATAATGTTAACTCCAGAGAAGTCAAGCAAATGATCGTGATGTTAAAGGGTTAGATAGAAGAAGCCAGGAGGATTGAAGAAACTATCGAGGATCAAAAACAGTGTTTGGAAATCAAAATAGCAGTACAGAAGGAAGAAGCGAAAAAGAGAGAGAATATATTGACAGATCATCTTAACGAAATAACTGACGACTTAAATCAGCTTTAAGCAGAATTTGGTCAAGAAGAGAGAAGACTTGAAAAAGAAATCATCTCCTTTAAGATCCAACTTGAAGAAGTAAAGAGAAAAGAAGAAGTCGTGAAGATTCAGATGATGAAGAAAGAAGAAGAGGTGGAGAAGCTTGAAGAATAAGTTGTCACATTGAGAGTTAAAATTGTCAACCTCGACAAAAATGGTGAAGAGACAGAAACATCCACCTCGTCAGTAGAGAATGTTGAAGAGAATCCCTCTAGGTTACTAGAAAAGAAGAATGAAGAAAAGTGTAAGAGTTATGCAGAAGTACTCAAATGAAGGAATCATGGTCAGCAAGAATCTCGGGATTGTGACGGCATATTTCTGAGGTAACAAAGGAAGGTCTAAGGAGAAAGTCTTGAGGTTGCATCAAACCCTAGTTTCTAAGGTATCCAGGAGTTGCAGGTCAGAAGGATGTGGATGTACATGGGCTGCAATGGAGGAAAGCGTGGATATCCATGGACTATAGAAGAGAAAGTCACGTATATGTAAAAGGACTTGTGAGAGGTTGTGAAGGGATGTTGGTACCAGGGTGTCGAGGATTGTGGAAGAGTTACAGGTCAGTTTACAGTACAATATGTCTTCTACAAGATCAGAGGCAAGTTTTAAGAGTTACATTTATGTGATTGTATCTTATGCTTGGTGATGGTATTATACATGCTTGAGAGGCATGTCTTGTTGATGCATGGTACATCTTAGTGATCATATGATACATTGTTAGTGGTACATTCTTGGTGATTGGTATATGGTTTGGTATGGTACATGGTTATGGTATGGTACTTGAGGCACATGGTGTGAGGTATATTCTTGGTACATATATGAGGTGCATATCTTGGTGATATTGGTACTTGGTTGAGGTACACCATTGATGGTACTTGGTTGAGGTACACCATTGATGGTACTTACTTGATATATCCTATGGTACATGGTGTATGGCATGATTAAGTGATTTGGTATATGACTGAGATACATTGTTGTTGTACATGGTTGGTACATGATTGATGTACATGGTTGATGGTTGAGGAATATGGTATAGATGTTGGTGCATGGTTGATGCACGATTTGGTACAGGTGTTGGTGCATGGTTGATGCATGGTTTGGTATAGGTGTTGGTGCATGGTTGATGCACTTGTTGTGGTACATGTTGTGTTATATGGTTTGTGTTTGGTATGGTATAGGTTGATGGTTTGGTACATGGTTGATGGTATGTTGGTGATCTTAGTACATGCTTGGTAGAGGCATGTGTTGGTGATGTTGGACATATAGTTGAGAGGTGTCCTTGGTGTATGATCCATGTGAGAGTATCTAGTCTAGTATCGATGACAGTGACAGGTTGGGCAGGTTGATCAGTGACAGGTTGGATACAGTGATAGGTTGACAGGTTACAGGTTGATGTGACAGTGACAGTGACAGTGGCAGTGGCAATGATTATGGTAGTGACAGTTGGTCTACACTTATACTTCAGGGCGGAAGGACGGGGCAAGGAAAGGGGGTTGTAGCCTCCTTCTGGTTGGAGCCAAAGAATCAGGGAGTTTGAGCTTCCTTTAGGTTGGAGCCTAAGAACTAGGTGGTTGTAGCTACCTTCTAGTTGGAGCCGGAGAACCCAGGGGATTGTAGCCTCCTTTTGGTTGGAGCCAGAGAATTCAGGGAGTTGTAGATTCCTTCAACTTGGAACCTATAAATAGGGGGTTGTAGCCTCCTTCTAGTTGCAACTGGAGAATTGGGAAGTTGGTGCTTCCTGTGAATGAATTCTTGATATATATATAAGAAAGCATTGTGTGGTTTTCTCCCATTTGGGTTTCCACGTAAATACTGGTGTACTGTGTATTTGATGTGATGTGATGCTTCTTATGATTATATGTTCATGATATATTGAATGCAATCATAGATTATATATTGATGATAAACTATTGAACATTGTTGATAAAGTGAAAGAATATATATTGTGGTTAAAAGTGGTATAAAGTGCTCATAATGATTCACCCCCCCCCCTCTCAGTATTCCAACACAGTATGGAAGCTCCGCATGCAGTGTCCTCACCTACTTTTATCTCTCTCTCCAAAGAAACTTTGCTAAGTCTTGTCTTCGAGATGCGCAACGAGATTGCAGATTTAAAATTCAACATGGATCAGCATCACCAGCGTATCTCCTGGATTGTGGCATTGCAAACCAACACTTCTCTTCAACGATCGGTTCCAGGGATGATCGCTAAGGATGCTATCCTAATATGTGACCCTATTCCTCTCCCACTGAGCAGTTCTTCTCAGCAGGGACAGGTTCAACATCATGATTAATTGTGTTCTCTACATAGTTTCCAACTTTAGTCTTAGTTTTGGTCTCAACTTATTTCCTATAGTTCATGATAGGCTAGTAGTTTTGATTTATTGTCCAGACATCATATATACTCTAAGATTGTTTTTTTGACCCCTTGGGGCGCCAATAGGCTTGAACTCTGGTTATGATGGGTCAGTTTCCTTCTATGGTGACCTTGTCGACGATATATAGCATGCATTTACATTACATTTTTAGCAGGTATACAAGATATTAACTTATATATATATATATACCGTGTAGTATTACAGTATATAATATTAAATAAGAAATTACAATACATAATAATGTATAATATTTATTTTTTTAAATGTATGTTACTGAAATTAAACTCGAGTGAAGAGAATAGCAATCATTCCTCCCAACCACCCAAACTTATAATATTAAATTATCATATTATTTATTTGTTATATAAAATTTGTATTTAAAATCATGATATATCTAACCTTTAAAAAAGGTGTACAAAGGAACTTCACTAAAGGCTTCAACACATATGCCTTATACAAATCTCATCCAATAAAATATGGAGGATTTTTACTTAATTTATGATGGATACATAATCCCAAAAACCAAGAGAACAAATCTCTTCAATAACAATAAATATAAACTCTCCTATTTTATTCTTAATCACAATATTTTTTTTCTAACGAGACGACCTTTTACAACAATATAAAATTTATATATTTTATTAAACTAGAATTAAGTGATATTTTTATATGCAAACATGGTGTATTTTTTTAAAATCTATATAATAATCATAATAAAATTATTTTTTTTAAATCCATACAATAATAAAATAATTAAATAATAGTAATAATAATAAATTTAATTATATCAACGTATTTAATATAATATTAAAATATTATAAACTTAATATAAATAATAGTATTATTAACTATAAATATATTAAAATATTATAAAATTTACTCATTATTTTATATACTTTATAACCTATAAACTATATAATATTCAGTATATAATATAATATTAAAATATTATAAACTTTAAATTTAATTATATCAACGTATATAATATAATATTAAAATATTATAAACTTAATATAAATAATAGTATTATTAATTCTAAATATATTAAAATATTATAAAATTTACTCATTATTTAATATACTTTATAACTATAAACTATATAATATTCATTATATAATATAATATTAAAATATTATAAACTTAAAAGACTTCCCGAATGCCTTTGAGGGTTTTAGCAGCGATAGGGTTTACTTGAGATCGGCCCTCGGCAGCCATGGCCGCCCCTGGGGGTGGGGCTTCGGCCTCTTCCCCCCCCTCTCTGACGCAGATGCCTTCAGAAAACTCGTGGGCAGCACTCGAAAGCATTCTGATCCCCTTCAAGTCCCGAAATTTATTAAGAAACTCAAGGAGATCCCTGAAATCGCCCTTCCAGAGACCCAGCCAGTCAAAATAGCGTTGGCTTTGGCTGATAGAGGCTTAGTTGGCCAATTTATGGGGCTTTGGCCTTCCCCAAAGACAACGGACGATTGGATACAGAGGAATTGGAAA
>ML843136.1:46428-60830 GCA_009831015.1 Picea engelmannii
GTCACTCTCCACCTTCCCAATTATGTCATTCTCCACCTTATTAAGTTAATGGCACCGATTGACGTATATCAACCACCTTTAATAATGTGGCAATAAATCTATATATAAATTCATCTTCTTCTTTTTTAACCTTGCTCGATGTCTAGAAAATTGTAGCATTGTGAAAGATGTTTGGTAAATAGTTTAGATGCTCAATGTTGATATCCATTCATAATTGAATACACTAATATATATCTACAAACATTATATTAAACAAGGGTTAGGTGGCGAGGAGGTTTTCAATACAATGAGATAGTTTCCAAATGCAAACCAAATTGGAAAACCACAACTTGTTTCTAGATACATTGGAATTCATGGTGGCAATGGTGAATGTGAAATATTCCCATAAACAAAGGTGAATTTTGTTAATCTCTAATTGGATTCTCAATACTGTATATTGAAATGCAGACAATATTTTGTTAGATGTAAAGTTTGAACGCTTTCTTCACACCCAATGTTATATTCCACATTTTCTCGTGGAGTGTTTATAATTGGGCCTTTAGCTCCACTTTCTATATTGAATATAAAAATCTAACTAGACAACCTATTTAAAGTTTGTAGCTTCAACATATGTACAATACTCTAAATCTGAAAAATTAAAATTCAAAATTAATTAATTAATTCAAAATAAAAATAAAAATAAAAAATCTTTCAATATAAAAAGATTCACAATTTCAACATGCATATCAAACTAGTTCGTTGGACACAAAAGCATCATAGATCCCTAATACTACCTTTAGTCGGTGGAGGAAAACTCTAGATACAAATTTCAATGTGTTTAAATAATGTTATGCAGTTAAGTTGCATATCGAAAAACAATTGGGATGCACAAACAACATACTTGAAACTTTTGTTGGCAATTCTTTAGAATTTTTGTTTGCACCATTATTCCTTCGTTGGAGTGAAATTGTTTATTGTGCCAGCTCCTTGGTTTAAATAGACCAAATACAACTCATGATGTGCAAAGAGGAATAGGTAGGGTTTAGTCGTTATTTCAACAAGGGAGGTCGATATTGCACCTTCGAATCATTGTTATTTCAAGTAATGCATGATGGATCTACCTTTGCACAGTTTGAAATCATCCTGCTTTACTCGAAGGACTAATAGCTATAGTATCCATCATAACTCAAGGGAGTGACATTGTAGATGTAAAGTCGCCACTTTTCTCGGTTATTTGATGGAGAAATCGACAAATGTAAATTTAATTAACTAACGAAGAAAACATAAATGAATATTATAAAGCAGATTACAGTCGAGGCAGACTTAGTTTCGGATTGGTGGAAAAAGACAATTGATGAGCTTTGAGGTCAAAGAATTTGCAAAATTCTCTGCTAGGCCATTACATCGATCTTAATCATGCCAATGCATAGATCTTAATTATGATGAATTCAAGTCCCTTGATTGGGTGATTAATTGAGGCACCAACTTGCAGTGAGATATGTAGTTATCATGTGATTGTTTGAGGCTTGATAGCGGCTCCTCCAACCTTTACTCCCTCTACGAGATGGTACGGTTCATGAAGCTCAACATCAAGGCAATGCGTGGGAGATATGTTTGAGGTTAAAAGGATTTTGATGAAAGAGGTGGAGCAAATCTTTGCCATTATCCTACTATTCAGTTATTGATGGTAAACACATGGTTTCTAGTTATTTGTAAAGTTGTGGTTATTATGAATGTGTGAGCGATCATGGCCCTTGGTGGACATGGATTTCTTAAGCATCATAGAAAGGGTTGGCCATTTGGTTTTCCTGAAAGTGAGAACTATGGTCCCTCTCTGTGTTGGAACAACCATCTTTCCAAGATTGGCAGTCCCTTCGCTTCTCTAGGTTTTTTCCTTTCTAGTTTTTACTCGACTCTCTATTATGTTGATGAGGACTATTTGTTGGAGTGGTCGTTTGTTGGTTTTCCTTGAAGCATGGTCGCGGTCTCTCTACTCCTGGGGTTTGCTCAATTTTTTTGGCTTTTTGTTGCTCCTTTATTTCCCTTTTCCTGGTCATGTGGAAGGGCAAGTCTTCCTTGTTTGGGCTCAATTTATGTGGGTGGTTGTCTTAAGTGGTCTTCAACTCATAATTGGTAGGGACTCCCCATCTATGGTCTTGCCCTCTTAGTGTCAGTGCTACCATGTTATTTTCATGGTTGACCAAAATCCCAAGGATATTCCAGAACCGAGTAATCAAGGGGCCAGAAGGAGAGGCATATCCAAGCCTCTTCCCTCCAGGAAGGCCTTCCATCATCCCTACAACATAGGGGAGGAAAGAGCGGTGGAGCATGCCAAAAAACTCTTTCATCTTGGCACCCCTCCTAACACACAACAAAAGGTTGAGGAGCTTGTGATTTGGGCTAGTCAAATTTGGCTACAAACTCCCAAGCACCAAATTAAACAATAATTTCATGATTGGGTTTCTGATTCGGGCTTTTCAAGGTCTAGAAACACTAAAGTTTTCACATCCGTGAATTTTTACTAGCTAGCCAAAAATATCATTTCCCTGTAAATGGAGGACAAGCAGGTTAAGCAATATGAATCCCTAGACAATATTAGATGACTCGAAGCCAAATCCAATGTGTTATGCAGAGTGGCATTCATAATTAGTTTCAAGGCGACAAATTGGGACCCAGACAACGAGGACAACATTGTCGAGGTCGTAGGAAGTTCGGGTTCCCCACAAATTGGCTCCAACCCAATCGTTGTTGAAGAAGATTTGGAAACCAATACAAAAGGCAAAGCCAAGGCACTTGAGATCTCCAACCATGTAGGCCCAACTATGTCACCTCCTAGTTAATTATGCTAGCTTCAATTGCTTTAGGTTTTTCTTGTTAGTCCTTATGTTTCTTTAGTATAGGGATGCTTTGTATACGATCTTATGTCATAGAAAACTTATTTGGACTCTCTCATATAACATAGTGTTTATCTTTAAATGTTGTTTGAGGCCCTGTTTCTGTTTTGGCAAGCCTTGAATAGCCATGAATGTAATATTTTTTGTAAGATATTAATATATGAGAAGACTAGATTACCAAAAAAAAAATTATGATGAATATAAGTGGGCCACTAAGTAACTTGGGACTTATAAACCAGTCGCTTCACCAATGAAGAAACCATATTGTAACTTGGGCCATTATGATCCATAAATGGTGTACTTATAGCCTACTCACTTCACCAACATGGATCCTCTGCAAAAATTTATATGTTCATTGTAATTCCAACTCATAATTGCTTGCAAGGATTGTTCTTAGTGTTTGGTTGTCTTTGTAAAAGGGGATTTTTTTACCAATCAATTTGTTGAGAATGAATGTCTACAACTAGTCTTTATTGATGATGTCAATGAAAACAACTATGTATTGCATGATCTGAACCCAGCCTCAATCGGAATGCCATCAACAATTGTCTTTGATGGTCTCTTGACTAGAAAACAAAGCAATGGGGATCGGATAGGAACTTGCTTTTAAACGATAGTAGCCCAACACCAAATCTACTCAATTAAAATTCAATTGGTTACCAACTGACTCCTTCATATGGGTTTCTCATCACATGGGTTGCACTCTGTCTTTTTAACACTCTTTCATCACTCTACTTCTCATAATCAAACTCAAACCTAAACATAAGTTCCATGTGCATAAACTCAAACCTAAACATAACCAATCACATACATATATATAATGCCATTCAATTAGCTTGGGACAATTCACATCGAGAGTTCCCTACATTTCTATTCAAAGCTTTGATTCAATCTTAAATACAATTACTTTAAGCATACATTTGATGGCTTCAGAAAAATGATATCCATAAGACAAGTCCACTCGATGTCCAGTCAATTGGAGGAAAGAACAATTTAAGAACTTGATGGTCTCACTAACTTATTAACAAATAAACTCTGCCACTCAACACAGAATCCAATTCATCCTTTAATGCACTCAACCATTAATCGTATGACCTGAAGGAGATGAAAGGTAACCTTCCTAAGCTACATATGGATTGTACAACCGATATGCATCCTCCATACCTCCTCCAATTGTAGTGTATGGCTCGGAGAAGACACTTGTGTTATGTATGAATTACATTTATCCTTCAATCAGAGTGTATGACCATGGGGAATAAAAATGCACTATGTATATGTTGGTTTTTATCCCAATGGTCTCAAGACTAAATTTGTGTTATTCTTTGTTATCCAATTTAGAAACTTAGATATTAAATTGCAATGATTATCTCTTCACAACCCTTGATCTTAGTTCTCAGAGTAAAAGGAATGGTGGGTAGTTTAGAGTTGTTGTTGTTCACACTAGACAGAGGAAAAATGATTTTTTGAACATAAGCTTTCCAAATACAGTCAATTGATAATAGCCATGGATTTTCAACCTTAGAGAAAAATGAACTGTGGGTGATACAGAGTTTTAGGTGTTCTTCGTTTTTCCATGGAGAATGAAACCATAAAGGAATATATAGGAATATAGTTGAGAATGACTTCTCACAGCAATAAAAAAGAACTCAAGTAACAATTTAAATGCAGAGTAGCCATTACGCTCACATACAAACTTAACACAGAATTACACACAATAGTAAAATCAAACACACCAAGAACATGGACTTAATCGCTTAACTCGACTGCACTTGTTAATCCTGGCATTGGAGATTAGTTGTTAATCCTAACCTTTATGGTCTCGATTGAGTCACTTGTATAGCCTACACTATCATGTAACATATGTTTCAGTTTAACTTATGTTGCCCTTGTTGTTTCCATAGTGGCCTAACTAGCTCGATTATTTCCATATACTATCTCGGTGGCACATAGTTTTAGTTGTATGCCATTAATATACAACCCTACACATCATTCCTTTCAACTTCGCCATGGTTGTTTTCAATGTCCTGGAATTTTCAGATGTCTTATTTGCACTCAATTGCTACAATGAACACTCATGCCAGACACTTACCATGCTATAACTCAGTAGCAATTTTGATAAATCAAAATGATGCTCTTCAAAAAGAAATTCAGAGTTTGCAAAATGAACTTGCCTCTCTTCCCTGCCAAATGTTTGGTCTCAATGTAATTTTGTTTTTCACACTTTTAAGAAATGGTTGAGAAAATTTTGTCCATCTTGGTATTAGCTCATATACAATTTTTGAGCATTCCCTTATGTTCTCGTGATGAAGTTCCTTCAATTTTTGAATTTTATTTGGATCTTACACCTCGTATAATTGGATTTCTATATGCAGTCCCATTTTTGGATTTTATGTTGGGTCCATCCAATATTGCATATTAACATGTTCAACTTAACTTTAGTAACATATTGAATCTTGTTTTTATGATTGCACATGGTAGTACTTATCATTTCAAACAAAATCCATTAATACCGCATAAATGTAGTGCCCCATTTTATTCGACTTTTGAGACAGTCTAAACTTTGTTATTTGAGGGCATTTGTTTGCAAATGATCGGGTTATTTGACTGATATTATGGTGATGAAACATTAACTTTTGTTATTATCTAATTGAGTCTAAATAATGATGATTTAATGGTTGATTTATAAGTTTATGTGATATCATAGATGAATTAAATATGCATTGAAGTACGTAACTGATGATAATGTTTTCTATGAGTTTGATAACTTGAAATGAAAATGTGGATACATTAATTTACATATGTTATTGATGGTTTACCCAGTGTGACAAGAAACCACAAGGGTGCATTGACGCGGTATTGTAGCAACATTGTATTGGACTCCGAATTGAGTCAAGGAACAGTAAAAGTTATGTAATTAAGTTATATTTTGATTTGCATTATGAAATTACTTATGCATTGATTATAGTGTGTGTGTGCACATGGAACATGATTGCCAATCGATCCACATATGGGTGTTGGGGTTGTATGGGAACCGTATTGAATACCATCAAGAGAAGAGGAGGAGTGTCTTTATTTCCACCTACTAGCATTGATTTTGTGGCATGAGTCAAAAACTTAGGGACACTTTTACTTCAACAGTTCCACCTTGCCATGAGGTTAGGTCATGGACTTGGTCACTCACAAGGATTAGATGAGGGGCACACAATAAGGTGATAACCTTATTCCTCCGTGACCATTAGTTTCTCAAAGAAGGGCAACAAAGATGAGTTAACAATGTCTCCATTGTTGCACCAGTTCCCCACCAAGAAAAATTGGATACTTGAAGGACATGAAAATCATGACACCCTTAGAAATACATTAAGGTAATTCTTGAAGGGCATGAGATACATAACACCGTTGCTATCATTATTGAATTGGTAATTGGATAATGAATTAGAAAGTTAAATGGAAAAGTATAAAAGAGAATTATTTAATATGCATTCTAGGTAATGAGAGAAAACAATCATATAGTATGCATTATATTTAGAAAAGAGAGATTAATTTAAAATATCGGTAGCTTAAATAAATATCCCTAGATTAACTAGTATATCATAATATAGTTGATTAAAACTATTAAGAAGAATTAATATAGTTAAGAGGATGTGCATGAAATGAAATTAAGTTAATTACTAATTAGTAAAAACTAATTATTAGTGCACCCTTAAGTCAAGGAGAGGAAATAGGGTCAATTCTCGCTAGATCAACCAGTTAAGGTGTGGGTTTCATTTGCTAGGCAACCGAAGTTCAATACCCTTACGGTGTGTTTATTCAGGAGGAGACACCCAAAAATCTAGCCATGTTAAGGGTTAGTGCGGCCCAAGTCGGGTGCGATCCCCGGGTGTTTTTGACGGCTTAGATGCCCCTAGGTTGTGGTTTCTTAGCCAACAGTTGAAATGTTGGCCTCGCAAGTGACAGGCATTTATAACAACAACAAAAAAAAGGAGAGGAAATAGGAACACGAATTCAAATTCAAATTGAATTGTGGGGAAAGGAAAGTGAACCACAAAAGTTAAAGTGAACTAATAAATAACTAAGATGGATAACTCCACTAAAATCGAAAGTCATGAGAAGATCAAACATTGAGAGTGAAAATAGGAATTGTTGGAGTTGGGTGAGTACAATTCATCATTTTATGATTTTAAATAGGTAATTACATGTGCACTTGTGCATATGAGTGACACATGGAATGGTTAATATTTAGCTAATAGTAATTTAGTAAAATATATTTTGGCATGGGTTGGACAAGTGGCATTGGCCACAAAAACTATAAAAAGAGGGCTTGGGCTTAGAGAAAAACACTTTTATGCACCTTGATGCTAGATGGATATCGTAATGCTAAAATAATTTTTTCATTGGTATTTCTTGAGAGTTTAGTCTATTGAGGCTTGTTGAAAAGTGGGGATTCTTCTCAAACTTAACATCGTCTTACTTCAATCATTGGCCAGCAAGGTACATTTTTCCTTACAACCCCATTGTGGATCGGGGGTACTTGGGGAAGGAGACTACCCATAGGATTTGGTAGCGAGGTCAACCAATGGATCATCAAGTGATCGACGAGTTGACACAACGTTGGAAATTGGAACTTATCATTCAAGTTGGCAACTCAAGATCTAAAAATATGATAAGCTTGAAGTTATCTTGGAAATAATAATGTTAATATTGCAATTAGCAATTTAGTAGATTTGTTGTGAATTATATTGTTCGGAAAAGAGTTAGTATATGAATTAGTGTAGATTATTATTTGTAGTTATATGATTAATGTGCTAGAATATGAAAATGCAAAAGAAAAGTGTTTTGGAAAGTTATTATTATTATGTGTGTGTGTGTGTAATTATCTAACAAATGGGGAAATGGATCTGCGGTTTCCCTCCTTACCGCAGGCCCAACTCTTTCACGTCCCCCTACCTCGGTGGAAGTTACGGACGCATCTCTTCTCTGTCTGCGGTTAGGGATACTCAGGTGGCGGGAGGTTTCTTTTTTTCATTTCTTAAGGTTTTTTCCGGCCGACGAATATGGCAATTTATGACGACATCGTGGATTACTCACCGGATCTTGCTGAGTTGTTGCCCTGGTCCTCGCCAGCTGGATCCCCACCCTTCTTCCTAGTTGACCCGTGTTTGTTAGAACCTATATCGGCGGTTCAGGCTGAGGCTTTCCCTGTTACTTCATCATCTGCTCTTTTTTCTGTCGTATTTTCAGGATCTTCGGGCCATGGACAATTTCTCGACCCTTGGCTGGAGGATTGTTTTGACTCTGGGATTTCTCTCTCTCACCCCCATGATCTCTCGCTTAAAATTCTTTCGGGCGGTCTCCTGGGATTTTTGTCTCGAGGATTTTCTCCAGACTTCTCAACATGAGATTCTTTGTCACGACCTCCTTTGATTCAAGATTCATGGTTGCCTCCAATTTTGTCCTTGCCATGCTCCCTTTCTGACAGTCCGTTCTTGGCCCCCGACTATGAGGTCTTCCAGGGTTTCATTTCTTCGTGTGTCTATCTAGATCTAGATCAGGATCTTCCTCCTGTTTCTGGTCTGCCACAGCTTGAAGTTGGGCTTATCACCTTGTATATAGTCCCTTCCAATCTCAAGGGATGGGATGGATTTTCGGAGGGGTATCTGGCATCCCAGATCCCTTAGATCACTCCTCTCATAAAGCCCCAGACACAAGCGGCGAAGGAAAAACAAGTGTGTGTTGGCTTCCTCAGTAGAATCAAATCTTGTCTTGGGTGAAGATATCACAATCGTTAAAGCTTCTGAGATGGCGGAAAAAACCCTTGTCAGGAAAGCATATGGAAGACATTTTAGCCTCAAAACCCTTCAGTCCTGGGTGGTTGTCTCGTGGGTTTCCTCCTATAGTTCTCTCCCACAGATTATTGTCTATCAAAAGGGTGGTTCATGATTAAATTTGTTGAAGTCTCTCAAGCCGATAAAGCGTTGCTGAGTGGATGGTGTATTGACTCTTCCTCGGTTTTACTTAAGAAGTGGGATCCCTCTTTTGATGGAAGTTTTGAAAAAATGGATTCCATCCCTATTTGGGTACATTTTCATGGACTCCCTCTACACTTTTGGTCAGTAAAATGTTTTTAGGAAATTGGTAACTTGTTGGGAGATTACATATCTGTAGATATGTCTTTCGAATAGATAGGGGAGATTATTCTTGTTTCCCTCAACATTAGGGGAGGGTTGCAAAAACAATTTAAAATGACAGACAAGGGGCGCACTTGTACTTGAATTTTGGATTAAGAAGGTGTGCCCTTCAAGTGCAGATGATGTCATGAATATGGACATATTCTCAAGGATTTCTCTCTCCCATTTCGAGGTAGGGTAGATAATCCTCTCATACTCAGTACATGAAGCATTCTAGAATGAATGACAGCGATGACTCCATCTCTGTTCCATCCTCGATGGATCAATCGCGCTCTTCGGGCCACCCTCCTCTCTCTCAATAGGTGGTCCCAACCAGCCACGAGCATGTCTCATGTCCTAGATATATTTCCTTGGTACAATCCACGACTGTAGTTAGGTCTGGGGTCTTCCCTCCTCGTGGGTCATGCATTTATCATCCTCAAGGCTCCTTTCTGGGTATGCATCTCTATTTTCTTTTTCCTATTAATGGTTTAATTCAATCTTTAAAGTATCTAAAAATGGATCCCCTTCCCTCTGTTCATGACCTCCCCTTCCCTAATCACTCGAGCTCTTGGGTCTTTTCCACTCTCTTTTCATCTTCTCCTCCTTCAATAGCCTCTTGCTCCCTCATCCTGCCTTCTCCTCCTGGCTCCCCTACTTTGACCTCCTCGGAGGACCCCTCCTCTACTGGCTCTGAGGATTCAGCCATTCGTTTCTTCCTCTGAAACAAAAATATCATTTCCTTAGTGCCAGGTAGCTATGGTCTCGGTTTGAATCCTAATGTGCACTCGATCAAAAAGGGAAGAGAGTGCATCTCACATCTTTCAAAGGCACAAAGTCGTGCACTAGTTGAAATTTCATATGGCAGACAACGATCCATTTTTGGGGACCTTAGAGAATCCCATGCCCCTAAGGGTGTTCCTCCATGAAGTTCCTCTCCTTCAACTACAGGGGGGTGGAGAGCACTTAGAAAAAACTCACGCTGAAGCAGTTGATCAACTTGAATCACCCAAGTCTCATTCTCCTCCAAGAAATGATGTCTATTGAGGCTTTTGTGACAAGGATGTTGGACTCTCTTTTGCCTTCTTGGAAGTTCATAGGAACTGATGCTAATGGTCACTATGGGGGATTGGTGGTCGGTTGGAATACCCAGTATGTGCAATAATTAAACTCTTTGTCCCTACACTCTTTCCTAGAGATGGATTTGTTGTTGGAGGGAGTGGGGATGGAATTCAGGGTTTTAAATGTGTATGGGTCGTATGTTGAGCACGCTCTCATCTGGGAATCCCTCCTAAAGAACAACCTTCTTAAGGTTGAGAATCTTATCCTGGGTGGCGATATAAACTTCTCCATGGGGGAAGTTGAAGTTTGGGGCCCTTCTACTCGTCTAGATCCCCAATCAAAGTTTTTCTCCCACCTTCTTTCTAAAAATGGACTTATTGACATAACCCCACTCAAGCTCCTTCCCACTTGGAGGAATATGAGGTTGGGTGAGGCCCGAGTGGAAAAACGTCTTGATCGCTTTATGGTTTTGGTTCCCCTTTTGGATCTTCCTTTTTAGCACCGTCAATGGATTGGTAGTGGGGGAGAGTCAGATCACTCCTCGGTATGGTTTGAAATTGAAGGAGGTCTTTTAAATTCAATGCAACTTGGTTATCAGATGATGAATTTCATAAAATAGTGAAAGAAAATTGGATTGGCTTTGACAAGAGCACTAACCTCTCAACAATTGTTCAATTTGTGGCTAATCTAAAGCGAACAAAGCAGTTGGTGATCCCCTAGGCTCGTGATAAGCAGGCCAGAGAGGAACAAGAACTAAGACAAATTGAGGCACAACTTGATCATTTATCTTGGTCTGTGGATGAGAGGTTTATCACATTGGAGGTCAAAGCAGACTTTAAAGCACTGAAGACCCGTCGAAGGAAATTGTTAGATGATCTTGAAATTGAATGGCATCTAAAGAGCAGAGCCATTTGGTTGAATAAAGGGGACGAAAACACCAAATTCTTCCACGCATATGCAAAAGGTAGGAAAGCGTCCAACATTATCTAGAAACTCAAGGTACAGGGGGGCATTTTTGTCTCCTCATTAGAAGGGTTGGCCGAGATGGGCAAAACCATTTCCAATCTCTTTTCAAGGTGGATCAGAATACCAATATTGCAAAGATTATAAGGTTGGCTCTTTTTTTTCCTAGATTTGTTGAGAAGGAAGACAACAAAGATCATTTTTATGAAGTTACTGAAGAAGAACTCAAAGAAATGCTTCATAGCCTGCAAAAAGATAAAAGTCTAGGTCCGGACAAGTGGATTGTAGAATTATATTTGGGGTTCTTTGAGCTGTTAAGAGCTGACCTTCTAAAAGTAGTTGAAGAATCCAGAAGGAATGGGAGAATGCATGCACCTTTAAATTTGACCTTTATTGCTCTCATCCCCAAATTGGATGAGCCACAAACTTTCGATGACTTCATACCTATCTCTCTTTGCAATTGTCTCTACAAAATTGTGGCCAAAATCATCGCTTGAAGTCTAAAGCCCATTCTCTCGGGATCTATTCCTCATGAGATATTTTCTTTCCTTGAAGGCCTTCAGATTCATGAAGCAATTGTTGTGGCTTAGGAAGGCCTCCATAGTATAAAGACCTCCAGATCTCAAGGGGATATCCTAAAAATTGACCTATCCAAAGCCTTTGATCGAGTCAACTGGTCTTATCTCAGTCTCCTTCTTACTCACCTGGGATTCGAAGTTCCTTTATCAAATGGGTGATGGCATGCTTAACATTGGTCTCCTTTACAGTTCTTATTAATGGAGTTGCCTCCCCTTTCTTTCAGTCTGAGCGTGGCCTAAGACAATGTTTCCCTCTTTCTCCACTTCTTTTTTTGTCAGTGGTAGAGGGTCTTAGTCGTGCTCTTGCACAGGTGGTCAGTTTGGGGGATTTTCAAGGAATTTTAGTTGCCCCCGGCCACATAATTACACATCCTCTCTTTGTGTATGATGTGCTCATTTTTTGCAGTGGGTGAATAAGAGATGCATAAAAACTTGCAGAAATCATCAATTTGTTTCAGATGGCCACTGGTATGACTATTAATGCTTAGAAATCCACCATCTCTTTTTCTGGCTAGGAAGTGGAGGTTGTTGATTTCTATTTATCCCTCTTTCCTTTCTTAACTCTAGACTTCACAAAAGGAATAAAATATTTGGGCTTTCATCTAAAACAAAATGATTATCGAAAGGTTGATTGGTGCTGGATATTGGTAAAACTTGAAAAAATGACTTAAAGACTGGAGCTTTAGGTGGTTGTCAAGGGCAGGGAGACTTACATTGGCCAAATCTGTTTTGAAAGTTATCCCTGTCTACTGGATGTCCCTAGCTTGGTTTCCAAAAGGGATTCTAGAAAAGGCCAGAAGGATTTGTTTCCTTTTTATCTAGTATGGCCCTCAGAATAAGTTCACTCCCCCCTGGGCTAAGTGGGATCGTCTTTCCCCCCTGAAATCCCTGGGAGGTTGGGGACTGAAAATATCTTTTTGTTCTCAAAAGAATTGGCAACAAAAGTGGGATGGAGACTTCTTTCGTATGCTAGCCTTTGGGCCACAGTCGTGGAGCATAAATATATACGCCCAGAATCAATTGAAGACTAGATTCGAAAACCAGTAAAATCCCACCCAAATTGCTCCATTATATGGAAGGTGGTTATCTTCTCCTTCCCAGTGATCAATGATGGTTTAGCCTGGAAAGTGGGAAATGGTAATCGGGTTCGAATATAGATCCATGGACGGGAAGTGGAAATTATCATATTCTTCCTAATGTTTTAATTGAAATACTCCACACACAAGATATTCACTTCTTATCCCAGGTAGTGGATCCATCCTCCTCCTTTCTTTGGTAGCAAGGATGGATGAGACCAGAAGCATTGGGATTGGACGATAATCTCTCCCTCTCATGGTTCAATTATATTTATGCACTCCAACTGGGCCATATTAGGATTACCGAGAGAGAAGATGAACTAGTGTGGCAGAAGGCTCCTCATGGGGTATATACCCCAAAAATGGGTTACGTTTCCTTAACTATTGAACTCATGCAAAGGGAACCATGTTGGTGGTAGTGTGGCTTGTTGAAGCAGAAATCTCCTCTGAAAGCAAAGATTTTCATGTGGTGTGCCATGTACAATAAAATTCCTACTTTGGAAAACATGAGGAAACGTTGCATTGTCGGTCCTGGTTGGTGCCCTCTTTGTAAAGGAGATAATGAATCTAGCACACATCTCTTCTTCTTTTGCTCCTTCTCCAGGAAATTTCGGCTTGAATTATCATCCCTTCTAAATCAAGTGGTAGTTTGGAATGGGCTCACCGTAGATCTAGCTTGGAAATCTTGGCTTCGGACTCATGGCTACAAAAGTTTTAAAGCTCTTCCTCTCATTTTATACTGGGGTATCTGGCTAGCCCACAACAAATCCATCTTCTAACACTCGCCATCCCTTCCAGAAATAATAGCTTCTTAGCAACTCTCGATTCTCTCCCATTTCCCTCAGGAAAAAGACCTTCCTTCCATCCGCATTTCTCATCTTGAACACATCAATCACTCCAGGCACTAGGCCTACTTTGATGGAGCCTCTCATAATGAAAATCAACATTATGGTGGGGGTGTTGTATTGTTCCTCTCGGTAGATCACTCCTACAAACTTAAAATGGGACTGGGGGTAGGGCAACAAAAACTTTGTTGAACTCATGGGTTTAAAACTTCTGCTTCAATTTGTCAGGGAAAAGGGGGTCTAATCCATTCAATTGTTTGGAGATTCCATGGATGTTATTAATTGGTCTCGGAAAGCTCAAATTTATCATTATATATTTTTTATGCCTATTTTGGAGGAGATATTCAGGTTTCTGGACTAATTTGATTCTTCTTCACTCAAACATGTCTACAGGGAATGAAACCAGTTAACATACACTTTATCAAAAGCAGGGATTCATCTTCCCTTTGGTGAATGACACATCACCGAAGCAGTGGGGGAAGAGGTTCTTAAGTACTACCGCAGGCCCTTCGTAGAGGTTATGTCTCTCCCATAACATTAGCAAGTTGAGTCATCAACTCTATCATCATCACTTTCATGCTCTAATCCTATTTCTGAATTTTGCTCGGTAGGTTCCCTAAGGACAAGTTTTTTTTATGTTGTTTAGCTTTCAAAAAAGTTTATAGTTGTTGTATTCTCCCAATTGTCTTCCGTGAGACTAAGGGACTTCTTCTGATGTGTTCCTTCTTTTGGTGACGACCTTGATCAGCTGTTTCCATGGATGAATGTGCTTAAAATCACCTACATAATGTAATTTTGTCTCTTCGAATGAATAAAATTACGCTTTTTTTTTTCCGTGGAA
>ML843136.1:61693-86015 GCA_009831015.1 Picea engelmannii
GTTTTTTTTTTTTTTTTTTTTTAATTTAAAAATTTATTTCAAAAGATTAATCTCCCAGGAAAAATGTGGTAAATTAGAGAGCACTAATCAACAACTGCTATCTGGTATCAAGTTTGCTTTATATTGCTAATATCTTTCAAGTTTGGTGTTCTTTTGTATTTAAGGGTTTGGAATTTTGATCTTGGGATGAAGTTTATTTTGTTTGTAGAGAGTATGTTGAGTTAGGAATCATGGAATAAAGCTTAAGCTACGATGAGCATATTGAGTAGGTAAGCCCTAACAAAATGTAAACCAAAAAGGAATTTTGGTTTGCTTTGGATGTATAGGTTTTAACAACTATGCCAATCTCCACCTAGCTTTTTCAATTATTGGAAGGAGACTGAATTAACAATCTTTTATCTATTTTCTTAAGCCATTTTTTCTTAGAAGTCCAACCAGGAAAGAAGACAAACAATTAGATTTCACAAGAGTATGTCATTCTCCACCTTTTTTAAATTAATGGCATTGATCAACGTATATCAACCACCTTTAATAATGTGGTTATAAATCTATATATAAATTCTTCTTCTTCTTTTTTAACTTTGCCCGATGCTTTCCAGATGTTTATAAAATTGTAGCTTTATGAAAGAAATTTGGGAAATAGTTTTAGATGCTCGATGTTGATACCCATTCGAAATAGAATACAATAATATATACTTACCAAACATTATATTAAACAAATGTTAGGTAGTGAGGAGGTTGTCAATATAGCATGTTATTTTCCAAACGCAGACTAGTTTAGCAGACCACAACTTATTTCCAGATACATTAGAATTCATTGCAGTGATGGTGAATGCAAAATCTTCCCATGAAAGAAGGTGAATGGTGTTAATCTCTAATTGGATTCTCAATAACATATACTGAAATGTGAACAAGATTTTGTTAGATGTGAAGTTCAAACTCTTTCTTGACACCCAATGTTATATTCCACATTTTATCAATGAGTGTCTATATTTGGGCCCTCGTCTCCACTTTCTATATTGAGTATGAAAATATGATTGGACAACCTGTTTAAAATTTGCAACTTCGACATACGTGTAGTACTATAAATCTGGAAAGAAAGAAAGAATATTTCAATATAAAAGGGTTCACAACTTCAACATGCATATCGAATCAGTTCGTTGGACACAGAAAGTATCATAGATCCCTACTACTGCCTCTGGCCTATAGACGAAAAATCTAGATACAAATTTCAACATGTTTAATAACATCATGCAGTTAAGGTGCATATGAAAAATCAATTGGGACGCATAGACGACATACTTGAAACTTCTGGTGACACTTCTTTGGAACTTTCGTATGCACCATTATTCCTTTACTAGAGTGAAATTGTTTACTATGTGAGCTCCTTGGCTTAAATAGACCAAATATAGGTCAGGATGTGCAAAGTGGAATAGGTAGGGTTTAGTCGTTATTTCAGTGGTGGAGGTCAACATTGCACCTTGGAATCGTCATTATTCCAGATAATGCATGATGGATCCCCCTTCATCTAGTTTGATCCCATCCTACATGACTCAAAGGAGTGACAACTGTAGCATCCTGTGCAACTCAAGGGAGCAACATATTTAGATGTAAATTCGCCACTTTTCTCAATTATTCAATGGTGAAATAAAAAAAATGTAATTTAATTCACTAATGAAGGAAGCATACATGAATATTGTAAAGTGGATTATAGCTGAGGTAGACTTAGTTTTGGATCAGTGTAAAAAGTTAATCAGTGAGCTTATAGGTCAAAGAATTCGTAAAAGTATCTACAGGGCCATTGCATCGATCTCAATTACGATGAATATAAGTGGGCCATATAGTAACTTCAGACTTATATCCCACTCGCTTCCCCGAGGAAGAAATCATTGGTAACTTGGGCCATTGTGATCTGTAAATGAGGTACTTATAGCCTACTCACTTCACCAACAAGGATCCCCCACACAAATTTATTTGTTCGCTACAATTCCAATTCATAATTGATTGCAAGGTTTATTCTTGGTGTTTGGTTGTCTTTGTTAAAGGGGGGTCTTTTACCAATCAATTCTTTGAGCATGAATGGCTACAACTAGTCTCTCTTGATGATGTCAACGAAAACAACTCTATATTGCATGTACTCTGCCACTCAACACATAACCCTACACATCCCTGAATGCACTCAACCACCAATCTTATGACCTCAAGGAGATGATAAGTGACCTTCCTAAGACACATATAGACCATATGAAGTGTGTACGACCTCCATATCTCATCCAATTGTTGTGTATGGCTTTGTGAAGACACTTGTGTCATGCATGACTTCTAGTTCTCCTTCAGTCAAAGTGTATGACCTTGTGTTAAAAGTTTGAGTGGAATCTTGTTCTTTCTCATTGCCATAGCAATACATTGTATTTGGTATTGGTTTGACATATGTTGGAGGGGCTAGTCAACTCTGTAGACCAGACCTAATAGTCGACCAATCAAAAGAATAGTCGATTGAGTGTTATTCGAGTCTGTAAGTCGATCAACCTCTAAGTCGAATCAACTGACCCAGGTAGTTAGATAGTTAAAACTACCTTGTAACAAAACCATGAGTATAAATATGTGCATCCATGTAACAAAGAATAGTTGGCTTATCAGTTGTTTTCGATATCATAATAAAGTTCTTATTGTCGGTCTCCCCTTTACTTTGTGTTCTCTTCTTTCTCTTCTCTATGTGTTTTACTGTATATTAGTATATTGTTGTATATTTCTCTATGTGAAGGACTATTGGTAACATTTGCATGCAAACATCTAGATTACAACATTGCTTCTATTGTTGGTAGTTTATGAACCTAAGTGTGTAAGATAATGCACACACAAATGTTGAGCCTAGAGGATACATGGAAGTGGTGGGAGATAAATATCAATAATTACCTAAAGAACTACACACACAGAAATCGACTAACATTGGAAAAAACAAGAGCACATTTCTTCACAGAGGCTCACAAAAGGTTTATTGAATCGATCTCGGAAAAAATAAAAAAATACATTGATCAACCCACTAATCAATAAACTTACAAATGATGAGCGGTTAATGTCCAAACTGATCAACAAAGGTCAAACAAATTTGCATGAGTGGATTGAAAGAATCACCAAAGAATATTGTGAAGAGAAAGCAATCAAGGAATGAACATCGATCGACAAGATAAAAGAAAGGTTCTACGATGATTTCCATGACGGGTTTTTCTACACAATACTATCTCTGTTGCACGAATTTCTTTTAGATAAAGGCATCGATCATATTGTTGAATATTGACCTCCTCTTTGTACAACACCATTGAACTCTAATAGGGAAAAAAGAAAAGACAATTGGGAATTTTTTTTAGAACTAGACTGCAAAGATACACAAAAAGCTTGGGACTTTTTCTTAAAGAAATGAACATGGCAATGATCTACACCCGCGCCGACCAAGAATAGTTGGGGTTGGCGATGGGGGGGTAGTTGTCCATAGGATGCCTAAAGAAGAGTAGACCGATCGACCTACACCGAGGAATCACTATCCCAACAAGCAGAAAAAAGTCGACTGAAATAAAATGAGAATATACATTAGATAAAGAGACGCAAAGAAGAATTGCAACAAGAATGCGACATTATAAACCTTCAATCAACATTCATAAGATAGAATGGGAAAAATGACGAGAAAAAAGAGAAGAGATGCGTAATGTGAGGGATCCAAGAAAGTCGAGTCAAGAGCAACCCCAAGAGTGGTAGATCACTGGAGCACTTGAGCGATCTAAGTTTGGTAATGACCAACCATATCTAGCAAAAGGAGCAACCCCAACGACTCTTGTGAGGAGTGAGAGCTTGCAATTTATGGAGGCAGTAGTTGGTGCCCTTTGATTAGAGGATGATATCAAAAGCATATATGTAGATGAATCAGGACCCACATTATGTCAATCTCTGATCCTCAAAGACGCAAGTCCCAGAATCAAAGAATTCCTTCAACGAAGATTGCATATTGATCAAGAACCTTCCTCGATATGATCTTGATGGAAATTCAAGGCAATTTAAGATATCAACTTTTGATTGAGATACTCCCACTAGACCAGAGCTAGGTAGGCACTCAGAGAAATGCGAGTATTCTCCTTCACAACAAGGATCTCACATATTCTCCCCCCCATACCAAATTTACTAACTACGGAGGAAGATACACATTAAGTGAACAATTGTGATGAAATGACATGCCCTTAGGAGAGACAGTTCGTCATGTATATAGATAAAGGGTGTCATATGGACGACATTCCATATCCAATTAAGGAAGTTGAGGAAAATAAGGAAAGTCAGGAATTCTATAAAGCAGTCGAGTCGTCGACTACCACAGTTGAAACACAACCGTCAACACAATTGATTGTTCTAGTTGAAGTGGAATCAACCATAAAGTCGATTTTGAAAGTTAACCAACAGGATAAAACAAATCAAAACCTCCCAAAATTGAAACATCCACCTAAAGATAAATGGATCTGAACCATATTCCCATCTATGAAGGACACCAGGATCCCAAGCGACATTGGTTCATTTGCAAAAAATTCTAGGATGTTGTTGATATAACTGATGAAGACAAACAAATGGCTCAATCTGGTGCAACCTTAATAGAAATAGCTTTAACATGGTTCATGAACTATATTGAAAATCAACCACGATCCAAAGCAGAAATCAAGTCCATTTTCCTTTATTTCTTTAAATAAGAAGATTTCAAACATCTAGCAGCACAAAAGATTAAATAAATAAAACAAAAACCAAGAGAAACAGTAAGGGAGTATGACAAAAGATTCAATGATCTACTCATCCAGATCCCATATTCGATCGACGAAAAACTCTTGGTGCAATGGTATTTTTTTTGGATGATTGCAAAAAGTCCGAGGACTATTGTGTATGCATGAAATCCAGTTGTGTGAGAAAGCTCTTCAAAAATACCAACACATAGAAACCGACGACAACCATCCATCGATTTCGACATCGACGGATAAAAGATTGGAAGAAAAACTTCAGATGCTCCAACGGTCCTTAAAGAATATGATTGTTCAAAGAAGTGGCCTTTGGTGCTCCACCCATCTAAATGGTGGTCACATAAAATATTATTATAAATATAATAATGCACCTGAAAGAGACCCCAATTTTCGTTGAGTGTAAATAGAAATTTACTATGAGATCTATCAATCTCTGACAAATCACAGTCCAGAGACTGCCCTCACAATCTAAGGAATGACAAACCTAAGTGATGTGTTATCTATGAGGAGTCTAACCACTTGAATCAAGAATGCCAACTCAATGGTCATAACAAGCAAAACTTCCATGCAGTATATCATACGCAAGCAATCAACTAGAATGTCAACCAAGGAAATGGATATCAAGGCAGAGGTGGCTACCAAGGACATGGAGGTTATAGAGACAGATGTGCTCATGGTCAAGGAAGGACTTATTGTTTCACCTCCTAGAAATATGATCATGTTAGCCTTGACTTCCCACTTAAAGAAAGAACTGAGCTCAAGTATTGTAACATATGTGGAGTAGGAGACCACTCTTTAGAAGACTGACAACTAATGTTTGAAAATAAATAAATAAGCGAACTATAAACTTGTTACATATGGTGCTGAAAAATGAATTCCTAAACTCAAAGAATTTACATGTGGTCATGAGATCTCAAGTGGGTCAAAAGAATTAAATACGACAAGAATCACTAATTCGACCAAAGAAAAATAGAAATATCTACCCTAATCCTGACAAGGAAGAAAAAATAATGTGGGAGGCACTATAATTCTTCAAGAATCATAAGTATGATATATTTTTCGATCGCGGGGACATACAACATAACAGAACTGTTATTAAATATGTTGTATTAGAAGAATTTTTACAACTTTTGAAAGAAAAATGGTCGTTTGGTCGACTGTTGGAACTCTTAAATATCTTGAAAGAATATAAATATGACCAACAACTTTATAAGAATCTAAGGCAATTGTCACAAAAAAAAACCACAACGATTATGATCCTCAAGCCGATCTAGAAATCGACGGCTACATGGTACATCAATTCATGGTCAACTTGAGGTCGCAAGTAAATATTCTTCCACATGAATGGTCAACTTGGGAAGACCGACATTTGCATGGACAATGAATTTTCTAAAATTGATAAACCAAAGGTTTGTAGGGCCTATTGGGACCTTGAAGAACGTCTAGGCTAGTACATTGGAAATTCTGACTCGATTCAACTTCGAAGTAATCGACCTAGTCGAAGGCATCCATGCATATCTAACATTGGTTAGGCGCCCTTGGGGCAGGAAAATGAAGGCAACTATCTCTCTGGAGAGAGATAGAACTAAGCTCAAATGAAATGGTAAAAAAATTGCGATTTCGTTACACTCGAAGGAAGGCAAGCCATGGGTCAAGGACACAAAAGCCAAGAAGTTATACTAGATCGTGCACACATATGAAGACAACGTAAAACCCAATGCCTTGGGATAAATTTTACAAGGTTCACCCTTGTCAATCAACCAGAACTCAGATACTAAGTTATATGAATGGTGGATGGAAAACTACGAGTTGAAGTTACAAGAATGTTGGTCAATTGAGGCCATAACAATCCATCGATTTCAATCATGTTTTTCAATTAAAGTAGTACTTGTTGTGTACGAAAAGAAGATCAAACATACACTGACCTTAGTACCCACCGAAATAAAATAAGGACTAGTGGCTCCAATAAGATTCAAGGAAATTTACTTCCCGTCGACCCATGTCGACGAGGTGTCAAAAATAGTTGGATAACACGGAAGAACACATAATCTTGTACAATATTTCACTGGCTAGGTAGCCCGCTAGTGAGAAACACATGCTCCAATATTGTAGACATGAACAATTGCAACAACGTAATTTGTGGAATGATTTGGATGCAAAAATATATCTGCAACAACCAACATACCCAAGTTTAAGCCTGACTTTGATCTTGTAGCCCATATTCATTAGTGTGAGAATGAATGGAAAATAATCAGCTATAGAGATGAAAGAGTGTGGCCCCACATGTTTCCAAGTACATTAGATGACATACCTTAGAAATTGTATAAAATAGAGGAAGCATGGGGTGAAACATTCTTGTGGGTCAAACTTAAAGAAAATTTTATCAAATATTCTGAATTTAGACCATAAGAGGCACAATTAATTCAAGCAGTTCAAGAGCTAAGAAACTTTATTGAGAAACCAAATCCTGAAGAAGTTAACAAAAGAGGAAAAACACAACTCGACGTAGGGTCAACTTCGACTTGCAATTTTGTGTTGAGCCACCAACAAGGCAATCAAACAGTCTGTTGACTAGACATGGAAATTGTAAGTTTTTCTAGATAGAGATTTAGATGGAAAATCAACCACCCTCAAGTAAATTAGCATGTAAAGACCATTATGAGAGTATCCAAGGAAGAAAATGAAGAAAATCCAGAAAATTTAGGCTTTGATCTCGCCTATCCTGAAGTGAAAGAAGGGGAACATAACTTGATGAATCAAAACCATGTTGGGTGTCAATTTTGATCTTCTCACCAGCTCTTCACCTCCATTTTTGCCTGTTCACCCTTCACTTTTGTCTATTTTCACCTCTTTAATGGCATGATGTGCATAGAACAAGGTATAAGTTGTCTTTTGGAATAAAACGTTTAGTTTATCTTATAAATGGTGATTTAAAGCTATTTTGCAATTTACTACCTATAAATCAATTATTACGAGAATTAATTGTATTTTTGAGTTATTACAGGAATTAGTGGTTGAGATACTTCCCCTCAATCAGAAGGAGAAATTCCACTTGGAGCTATTTCATGGATGCCTCAAGATGATGAATTACATGTTTTTCCATTTTTATAGTGTACAGAGCTTAGTAGTCAAGCACTTGGTCAACATCAGAAGAATTATAGGAAATATGTAGGCATTACCGGAAAACTTGCAAACTGTTTAGAAAGTATGGGAGTCAACACCAAAAATAAGGAAGCAGTTGAAGTCAGCCAAGATCTCAAGGATCCAACTCAAGAAGATCAAGAAGATATTCTCCCTTGCGCTATAATGGAGATCTGATCCACAAATACTGAAATTAGTTAGACATAAGAAGGCATTTGATTTTCTAAAAGAATTGCATAAAGTAAAAGTTAAGGGATTTGTAGAGGTTAATAGAGAATGTTGTTATTTTCATCTCAAACATATTGTAACTTCTGAAACTGTGCTCGAAGATTAATTAATGGAGATGTGATCATTCCTATGTTAAGCTTTTCTTTGTTATGAATTTATTTATACAACACACCCCAGGAAGGGCCCCTTGGTATGTGTTGTGTTTTTTGTAAGTTGTGTTTAGGTTATTTCCTTTTTAGTAATCATGAATTCTACAATGTGTTTTTATTTCCTTGTTACTGTAATTTCCTGTAAATGTGTGTTTACTGCATTTTCCTGTAAATTTGTGTTCACTGCGTTTTCTTGTAAATTCATAGTGACTGATAAATTCCTGTAGATGCAAGTTCAAATTCCTGTAGATTAATAATTTTGTTTTAATTTATAGTCAAGTGTGAATTTCCTTTTTATAGTATTCTACAGACATTAACCTCTTTGAGTATGATGAACAAGTTGTTTTAAGATTTAGACATTCAAAGTACTCAACCTAAATTGAGCAAGCTTTTGTCTTCGATGTCATACAAACAAACTTCATGAAATATCCTAAAAACAGTTAAGTCTGTAATCTCCTTTTACAAACATTTTCTCATTTGCTTAAAGTTTCATTCAACTACCTTTCAAACACATAAGCAAAAATAACTTCTATGATCATAAATTTCAGATAACTAAACAAAGTGAGTTCTACAAGAGGCACACCTATGAGAGTAAGGATCAATTTGCAGTACGAGTATTTACCATCTGACAATTAAATATGAACTAGTTGATTGAATAATTTTACCATCTATTTGTGAGTTTGGTTATTTAATTTATTTGAGTTCTATAGGAGTTTTTAGGGAAGATTTAGAATCAATTTTACACACATTATGCTTGTGTCTCACAAGTTTACCTACCCGAATTTATAATTAAATGTTGAGGAACCTAGACCACTAAGTTATCCCAACAAACCCCTCAAATGGATGGTCATGAAACTAAAAATTACAGAGGTCGACCAAAAATGGATCGAGTTGGCAATTATTGGACAAAAAAGCAAAAGGCATAGACCTACTAAGAGAGCATCGGGATCTATTTGAGAAAAGAAAAAGGTAGAAATAGTCGACCTACTAAGAGAGTGTTGGGATGTATTTTTCCAAGACTACAAAGATCTAAAAGGACTCATAAAAGAGATGGGTGAGATGAAGATTGACCTCATACAAGGGGATAAACCTATTAAAAAACAATCTTGGAAATTGGTGCATAAGTATAAACCAATTGTTCAAACGGAAATTGAAGAGATGCTGACTCCTAGCATTATCTATCCTATCAATGAATTTGAATGGGCCAGTCCTATGGTCATCCAACTAAAGAGTCATGATCCAAAGAAATTAACAATATGTGTCAACTTATAGGATTGAATAAGTTGATTGTTACAGATCCGTTCCCAACTCCATTCGCTAACAAAATAATCAGTGAAGTGGTAGGCCATGAGTGTACTCATTTACCGATGGATTTTCGGGGTATAACCAAGTACCCATTGTAGAGGAAGACCAGGAAAAAGAAACCTTTGTCTCAAAGTTTGCCTCTTTTGCACACAAAGTTATGCCCTTTGGACTAAAAAATACACCAACAATGTTTTCAAGAATTGTGGTGAAAGCATTCCAAGAATATATTTATAATACAATGGTTGTGTACTTTGATGATTGGACTGTTTATATCCTTCTCAAAGATCATATCCAATGGTTTATAATGATTCTAGAAAGGTGTCGATAGATCCACCTTTCTTTAAACATAAAAAGTGCATATTCGCCACACCTATTGGAATCCTACTGGGTCATGTTGTATGCAAGGATGGGATAAAAGTAGACATGGTGAAAATACAGGTCATCCTCGACTTAAAACCCCGATTAAACCAAAAAAAAATTAAAATATTCTTGGGGCACACTGAATACTACAGAAAATTCATAAGGCATTGTTATGACATCGCTTTTCCTATTAACGAGCTACTTTGAAAAGATGTGGAATTCATATGGAGTCGAGAGTGTAGTGAATCTTTTGAAGTTTTAAAAATAAAGTTGGTAGAAGCACCCATATTAAGGTTTCCCAACCGATTAAAGAATTTTCATGTTCATGTCAATGCATCAAACATAATAGTCGGAGCAATACTGACACAACTGGATAACGACACGATCAACCATCTGAACGCATGTGCAAGTTAGAAGTCGAGTAGCGCGCAACACAATTATTCGACCAGAGAGAGAGAGGGATTGGAAATGATCTTTGCTCTCCAAAAGTTTTGTCGTTGTCTATCGACAAATCCATTTACATTATATATTGACCACCAGGCTTTAAAATATTTAGTAAAAAATCTAGTGCATCAACGAAGAGTATGTCGATGGTTATTATTATTCCAAGAATTTGAATTCAACATAATTGTTTGACCGGTGAAAAACAATGTCGGGCCCGACCACCTGTCCCAACTCGAAACAGGTGAAGACCTGACATGGATTAATGATGAATTGATAGATGCATATCTATTTCAAGTTGCAGCCACCCCTGTGGAGTTAGCATATATAGTTTAATTCTTAGAGGAGGAGAAGGTACCTGAAGAACTTCTAGAAAGAAAGGAAAAAGTTCTAGCGACAAAGGTTATCCCGTTCACACTAATGAATGGGTTTTTATACAAATTGGGACCCTATGATGTACTAAGAATATTTTCCCTTAAGCATGAACATGAAGGAATAATAGAGGAAGCACATGTTTTTCCCATGGGTGGCCATTTTCAAATAGGCACGACCTCAAGAAAGATTCTCCACGTTGGTCTTTGGTGGTCGACTTTACACAAAGACTGTCAATCAAAAGTTAAGAATATGTGATATTTTCCAACGGATGGGTTGACCATTGAGGAGAGATGAATTTCCCCTACACTCAGTAAACCCTTGTTTATTGTTTAATATTTAAGCAATTGACTCTGTCAACCCATTCCCTTGAAGAGCCACACGAACAAGAGCAAAGTATATAATTACAGTAGTCAAATGTTTGACAAAGTGGGATGAAGCAGAGTTAGTCGAGTCATGTACAAAGGAAATTTCAACCAAGTTCATCTATGAAAATATTGTCACAAGATTTGGATCCCCTTTAACTATCATTAGTGACCAAGGCACACATTTTGTTAATGAAACAATCAAAGTATTGTTGCAAAAGTTTATGATCGATCATAGAAAAACATCTGCATATCATCCACAAGCAAATGGGGTGGTCGTGTTCTTCAACAAAACTTTGCACAAAGGTCTAACTAATTTATGGAGTCAACCGAGACGACTGGGATGATAAGGTTCCAGTACTGTTTTGGGCCTATAGGATTGCATACAAGAAATCGACTAATCATACACCCTTCAAATTAGTATATGGACAAGAAGTTGTAGTACCTCTACACTTCTAGATGAATGCAGAAAGGGTGTCTTTTGTCCTTGGTTACGTTCTTACAATGAACACACAAGAACACTTCCACCAATCAAACAAGTTAGAGGAGGAACGACTTACTGCACTCCATCATCAGGAGGCCCATAAACATCAACAAAAGGCTTGGCACAATAGACACATAAAAAAAAAAGATATCAAACAAGGGGATTTGGTTTTACTTTATGACAGTCGAATCAAAGGGAAGCCGTGGAAGCTAGAAACTTCATGATTGGGTCCCTTTATAATTGAAGACATTCAACCAATCGATGCAGTTCAGTTGCAAACTTTGCAAGGGCACATGTTTGACAAAGTTGCCAATGGGGCATGTTTGAAGAAATATAATACATAACAAGAATAAGGTGTCTATAGGTGAAAACCTCCTTGGAGGCACCAATAAACAACGACTAGGTTGAAAACCTGTTGTGGTGGCCTAGTCCCAAATTAACTAAACTTTGAAAAAAAAAAGAGAAGAGATAAAAAGGGAAAAATAAAGAAATAAGGTAAAGAAAAATGAGAATAAAGGAAATGAAAAATATAGAAAAAAAAGGCAATAAAACGGTCAGTTATGAAGAGTTAGGCACAAAATTGTTTAAAGGTAGCCATATACTTAAGGAAATCATAGCCAACCTTGGCCATCAATAAGTACTAACAACAAATCCTATAGGTAAAAAAAAAAAGCAACTACTGGAAAGTTCGTCGACCAAAGCAAAGCAGTCAAGACCAATTGACAAAAAAATCAACACCACAAAAAAAACAATTACATTTGCAAGGACAAGATATTTTACAATTATTAGATAAGCGAGCAAGGAAGCATTCAAGCAAGCGAGACTTAAAAAAATTAGGTGAGTGAGGATCAGGCAAGCGAGGCATTCGATCAAGTGAGCGAAATAGAAAAAATGACAAAATTAAGGTCGATCATTACAACATAATGGACCAAATAGTCGAGACCGACCAAAATAATCAAATCAATCTTCAGGAGACAATTGACAAGAGAAGAATTAACCGAGTTTATTGTCCCAACTAATCAAGGAAAATTGACTGAAGCTATGAAACTGACCAAGTTTGCAAAACTAACTGGATCAATTGACCTGATCAAGAAAATACAATTAAATGACAAAACTTAGTCGACGATCGAAGGAAATAAATCGATTGAGTTGGCATGCCCAACCAACGCATGCATTTTGACTTGACCCAACTAACCAAACCTAGTAGACCCCACGTGCAACCCACACCAAATAGTATTAATACTTGCAGTAAATATCCAGACACGATGACATGACTCTCCCATGCACGAAAAAGTTATAAATAGGGATGCACTAGGTGAACATAACACTTTTCTTTGCACTCCCAAGTGATTAAGAGATCGATGCGACAAACAAGACTAAGATCCCTTGACTGTGGTGCTTTCATTTCTTGAGAAATCAACCAACCATATAAACAACCCAACCATGCTAGAGACGAGGGGACAAATGAGCACTGGTGAAACCCTAGTGGAGCCATGAACAAATAAGAAATTTGACAAAGCGATGGCCACAAAACTTGAAATTAGAATGTAGAACATCCAACAAGCCAAGATGGAAGAAATTCTATTGGACAAGCACAAACAAAATTTTACAAGCCGGGGATTGGTGGCAAGACAATGGAAAAAGGAAAGCCAAGTTATGGACAAAGTCCACATTAGAGATTACTCGGGTGCACCACAAATCACATAATTGGGTGGATGGAAAGAAGAGGCTACAAAATATATTATAAGTCGATTCCATGAAGGAACTCTATGACTGGAGCAACCATTACATATCACAACTAGATTAATATATAGAATCATTGGATTGCCTCACAAAGGTGAAAAAGTACCTAAAAATTCAGATGGAAAAGCTCAACGGGTCGATCACAACAAAAAACTCCAAGGGGATGTTAATAGGACAAGTCAAGGAACTACATGCAAACTAGGCATGCATGATTGTGGCTTTATGTCTCACTCCATTTAGTCAGGTGCCCAATTTGAAATTAACCATGCTAGAAGAAATTGGACAAATTGCAGAAAGTGGGAGAGTTTACAATTAGGCTGAGCATCTGAGAATTTATAATCTAGACAAATTGAAAGGAGTGTTAAAACTTGAGTAAATCCATCATATTACCCTCGTTACTAATCTGGCTAGCTATGATCCAAATCATCCCAGTCGACAAGTTCGCTTTCATAGAAAAGGAAGTGCTGACTATGAATAATTATCAATGATTTGCTCACAACTGGTCAGGAATGACTCAATCCTTACTAGTCAAATAAATGTTCATGGAATGGGTCGAGAACTTAAAAAATGTATCACACAGGTGGAGAGTCAGCCAAAAAATCTGAAGAGCGCTCCCTAGTCCAGCACACATTCAACTCTACATTGACACAAACAAGGTTTGGTATATCGATGATGCAGTTGTTCAACCTAAGGAATTCTCTTACCAAGCAACTATGGAGCAAATTTTTTAAGAAATATAATGCCAATCCAATACTATATTTCTTATTCCACCAGGAGCATTGGACTAGAATAATGAATTGTTGCTTATGCTGCAAGATGGAGAACTTGAAGAAGAAAGAGAAGTAGAGATTTACACTGTATCATTTGTAGTTGACCCAAATAGCCCAGTCTCCTAGCCACATGAAAAAACACTGACTAGAAAGAAGAAGCTCAAGGTAGCACACAAAAACATTGAAGAGCAAGACTTCCAAGTCAATTTGAAATAAATTTTACAGGGCATAGACACAGTCGACTTCGAAGACCCAAAATTGAAGAAAATTTTGGACAAACTGTCTCAACGACTCCTTAAAGAGACTGTATTAAAAGGGAAGTTGACTCGACAAGAGTAAACCAGACTAAATTAAGCCTTAGGGTCAAGTGTTGGACCATATATTGCGGATGTAATGGAGAGTGCAAAGGGGGTCTTCGTCAAAGGGCTCAAACATAAAATTGCAACTGAAGCAAAGAGGACAAAACACCAAAGAGAGGAGGAACAATAACAATAGTCTAGCATTACTAAAACATGGCACCCATGCCCTAGCAAGCGGGCTCGAGTCACTAGACCAAGAACTAGGCAGACTAAGACCAAGCTAGTTGATGTTAACCTAACACAGGAAACACCATTGGTCTCCCTGACTAAAATAGCTCAAGAAATACCATTTGAGGAGACCCTAGAAAAGAGAAGAATAAAAGAAAGAATAACCAACTGGATATGTCCTTAGAGCACACTGAGTCGGATTTGGGGTATGAGAAAACAAAGAAGGACCAACAAGAAGAGTAATAGGAGTCAATAAAAAACCGCGAGCAATAGTAGTCCGACGATAGCCATTAGTCAAGCCAACCATAATATCAACACCAATCATCAACACATGAATCTCGAGATCAACATGACAATCCGATGGACCAGTTCATGATCAAATAAAGAATAAGGAAACAAACCAAGTAAAAGACAAAATCCCAGACTCAAGAACAAAGTAGCAAGAAAATTCGGGTCAACAATAGATTGATTCACCAGGGGCACAACAAGATGAATCAACACAACGAAAAGAGAAAGAACGATAGTTGGAACATGTAAATCAAAACAACAACACCAATCAACTAGCCAAAAGAATGATCAACAGATCAATCCAAGAACAACCGGTCAGGTCGACCAACAACAAGTTGAGGAGCAAACAAATAAACAAGCAGAGGAGCAAGCCAAAGACCAAGCGGATCCGAAGCATAAAAAGTCGTTGATTGAGCCATCACAACAAAAAACAAAGTGGTCGAATAAGAAAATGAAACAAAAGACACCACTACCGACCCATAAGTCGAAAATTCAAACACCAAAGTTGACCAAAAGGAACATTGATTAGAAAGAGCGGCAAGGAAATCCAAAGAATCCCATAGTATACACTACCTTCTGACTGGAGAAAGAATCGATTACTCCAACAAATGTGACCTTCAACCCAACAAGGGCCCTGAACACTCAAAATCTTTGACTTCTTTAATGAAGTCTCAAAGGAAGCTAAAGCAAGATGGAGTCAAACTTTAAAATATGTAGACATATTTTTTGCTAAAAAAGAAAAAGAAAAGGGCACTTGGACTAAATGCATCAATATGGCCCAAGAAAAACTAAATATTGGTCTTGACAGTTTTGAAGTTGATATAATCGACTCGATGAAACAATTAATTCAGTAGTTGGTTGACTTGAACCTCCAAGTGCAACAAGAGAACAATCAAATCAAGGAGGAAAACATAAAAATATAGGAAGAGCACAAAGAGTTGCAGGAACGACACAAACAATTGCAAGAGAAAAACTAGTAGCTCAAGAAGAAAATAAGTGGCTTAAGTTTGACCAGACAACATCAATTTTGCAGGTGAAGTGTCAAAGATTCAAAGAAAGCCGACAAAACTTGGATATGGACATGGACCAAGCATTGACTTTGAATATTGTTTTGAGTAACTGACCAACATACTTTGCCTCAACTTATGGTAAGTTAAAAGTGCAACAAACTTTTTTACAAGATCTGACAAGTAGAAGGGACATAATGATCGATCCTTATGCACACAAGGCACTGTTGGTACAAATTGAAGAAGAAAATAAAGTTGAAGTACAATTGATCTAGCAAGAGCGACAATGGTTAAGGGAAGGAAAGATGACACAAGTTTAAGTTGAGAATGCTACAGATCACCTGAACCAACTCATAAAGCAAGTGCAAATTATGGAGGAAAAATTTAATCCCAACTGGACATAAGTATAGAATACTCCGTTGGCAGACAAACTCTACTATTTGACCCAAATAAAGTGGCTTAAGGTGAAAGCACGATACTCAATTGATGAATGACATACTTTTGAACAATACTTGCAGAAATTGGCACCTCATATTCATCAAACCTCCTTCAGTCAACTCCAGTAGCAACCAAGGCCTTGACCACAGTCTGCACGAGTTTCTCCATGGAGGCCATGCTTCTAATTCTTCAGTCTGAGTGCATCTAAGTAGAATTTTCCATCTCCAGGTCCATCCACACAAGCCCATGCAAGGCTGAAGATTATTCTAGAAGAACAAGTCAACCAACCTGTGCACCAACTAGTCGACTAACCTATGCAAATAGAACAACAGGTTGACCAACTTGTGCAAATAGAGGAACCAACACAAAATGAACCAGTGTTAAGCACACCACCACTTGCAAATGATACTAACCAAATTGCTTAGTATTTGACCGACTATTTTTTAAGCCGACTATCAATTTTTTTGCAGCGTCGCCTGATGAGCTATCGACTAACATCCAGTTTCTAGTCGGAACAATTGACGAAAATTTTCTAAGGCTATGTTGAGTCGACTGACATCGCGACAATACAATCGACCACTTGAATGCAAATTATAATATAAAGTACATAAGTTAGGCCACAACCATCATTTTGTCTCGTACCAACAACTCAATATGTATGCTAATTTTTCTATAAAAGGAGCTCAAGGGAGGAAGGTAAAACTCATCTGTAAGCAAGAACAATTGGCCAAAAATTGCTCACATCAAAGGATCATGATAGTTGACCTATCTACATAGATATTTCCCTTGGGTGGAACCAATTTTCCAAGAATGTCATCAAAGTTCGAAGAGCTTCACTTGTTTTTGTAAATGAGAGAAGGACCTCTCCATCAACACATAATCAACACACCCAACCCATGATAGTGCATAGTTCAACCTAAGGCACCTCCGCAACAACTAGCCAGTGCTCGAATTCAAATTAGATTCAAGGAAGGGGAGTTACAGTCGTTGGCCATTTGGATCAACAAGGGCCTGTGGCTGAGAGGAATGATCGAATCATTCTTCCAACCAATAGACCCCTAAAGTAGTCAGAAGCACTCGACAAGAGTAGTGATAGTACAATTTTTGCAATCAAAGTCATCCATTCCAACCACAATGAAGGATCCAGATTGAATGAACTCATTTTGTAAAATTGGCACTTCTTTATAATTGTGTAAAAGTTGGTATTTCTTCATTATAAAATGTAAATTTCCTCTTCTTTGGGACGAAGAAGGAATTGGGTGTGGGGGAGATGTTGGAGGGGATAGTTGTCTCTCTTGACTAGATCGGACAATCGACCAAGCAAAAGAATAGTTGACTGAATGTTAGTTGAGTTTGTAAATTGATTGATAGCTTAGTCAGGTCAACCAACCCTGGTAGTTAGACAATTAGAACTACCTTGTAATAGAATCATGAGTACTAATATGTTCACCCATGTAACATAGAACAATTGGCTTATCACTTGCTATTGATATCATAATAATGTGCTTATTGTTGGTCTCCCCATTACTCTGTGTTCTCTTCCTTCTCTTCTCGATGTGTGTGATTGTATATTAGTATACTGATGTATATTACTCTATGTGAAGGACATCTTGTAACATATGCATACAAACCCCTAGATTACAACAACATCTCATATGTCGGAGCACCTCCTCCCTTGTTAATTTAAGAGCCTTGCATCTCCTTGTTGTTGCAATGTAACAAATAAAGGAAAGTTGGATTTAACTTTGTGGATGAGAGTGCAAATTGTATTCTTCTTGTCTAAATTGAACAATAGTCATAACTACTCCTCTTGTTTAATGAGAAGTAGAGTGATGGAAGAGTGTTAAAAAGACAGAGTGCAACCCATGTGATGGGAAGCCCATATGAAGGATTCAATCGATAACCATTTGAATTTTAATTGAGTAGCATTGGTATTTGGCTATTATAGTTTAAAGACAAGTGCGTATCCAATCCCCATTGCCTTGTTTTCCAGTCAAGAGACCATCAAAGAAAATTGTTGATGGCATTTTGATCGAGGCTGGGTTTAACTCATGCAATACATATTTGTTTTCATTAACATCATCAATACAGACTAGTTTTAGCCATTCATTATCAGATAACTAATTGGTAAAAAACTTCCCTTTTATAAAGACAACCAAACACAAAGAATAAGCCTTGCAAGCAATTATGAGTTGGAATTGCAGTGAACAAATAAATTTTTGGAGAGGATCCATGTTGGTGAAGTGAATGGGCTATAAGTATTTCATTTACAGATCATAATGGTCCAAGTTACTAATGCTTTCTTCATTGGCGAAGCGAGTGGGCTATAAGTCCCAAGTTACTATGTGGCCCACTTATACTCATTGTAATTAAGATTGATGCGATGGCATCATTAAGATCGATGCAATGGACCAATAGAGAATTTTGCAAATTCCTTGACCTCCAAGCTCATCAATTTCCTTTTTCCATCGATCCAAAACCAAGTTTTCCTCAACTGTAATCTGTTTTGCAATATTCATGTATGTTTTCTTCGTTAGTGAATTGAATTTACATATTTCAATATTGCCATCGAATAACTAATAAAAGTGGCGACTTTGAATCTATAGATGTTGCTCCCTTGAGTTATGCATGATGTTACAACTATCACTCCTTCGAGTAATGCAAGATGGGTTCAAACCATATGAAGGGAGATCCATCATGCATTACCTGGAATAATGACGATTCCAAGGCGAAATGTTGACCTTCATCGCCGAAATAAAGGTTAAACCCTACATGTTCCCCTTTGCACATCCTGAGTTGTTTTTGGTCCATTTAAACCAAGAGCTCACACAATAAAGAGTTTCACTCCAACGAAGAAACAATGGTGTAGACATAAATTCCAAAGAAGTGTTGATGTAAGTTTCAAGTATGTTGTATGTGCATCTCAACTACTTGTTGATATGCACCTTAATTGCATGCCATTATTTAAACACGTTGAAATTTGTATCTAGAGTTTTCATCTATAGGCTAGAGGTAGTAGTAGGGATCTATGATACTTTTTGTGTCCAACGGATCGGTTTGATATGCATGTTGAAGTTGTAAACCTTTTTATCTTGAAAGGCTTTTTTTTTTACAAACTTAGAGCACTACACATACGTTGAAGTTGCAAATGTTAAATAGGTTGTCTGATCAGATTTTCATACTCAATATAGAAAGTGGAGATGAGGGCCCAAATATAGACACTCCCTAAGAAAATGTGGAATATAACATTGGGCGCTAAGAAAGAGTTTGGACTTCACATCTAACAAAATCTTGTCCGCATTTCAGTATACGATATTGAGAATCCAATTAGAGATTAACAACATCCACCTTCTTTTATCAGAATATTTCACATTCAACATCGTCACCATGAATTCCAATATATCTAGAAATAAGTTGTGATATGCGAAATTGGTCTACGTTTGGAAACTATCCTGTTGTATTGACAACCTCCTCACTACCTAACCCCTATTCAATATATTGTTTGGTAAGTATATATTACTCTATTTTATTTTGAATGGATATCGACACTGTGCATCTAAATTATTTCCCAAATGTCATTCACAATGCTACAATTTTCTAGACATCGGGTAAGGTTAAAATAGAATATAACAACATTATTAAAGGTGGTTGAAATACATCAATCAACACCATTAATTTAAGAAGGTAGAGAATGACATACTCTTGTGAATATAATCGTCTGTCTTCCTTCTTGGTTAGACTTCTAGGAAAAATGGCTTAAGAAAATCAATAAACGATTGATAATTCATCCTCTTTCCAATAATCGAAAATGCTAGATGGATATTGGCATAGTAATAAAACTCATACATCTAAAGCAAACCAAAATGCCATTTTGGTTTACATTTTGTTAGGACTTACTTGCTCAATCTACTCACCGCAGCTCAAGATTTATTCCCTTTTTGCTAACTCAACATACTCTCTATGAACAAAAGAAACTTCATCCTAATATATGAATTCCAAACCCTTAAATGCAAAAGAATATCGAACTTGAAAGCTATTAGAAATCTAGAACAAAGCTAATGCTAGATAGTAGTTATTGATTAATGCTCTCTAATTTAGTGCATTTTGTCTAGGACATTGATCTTTTGAAATAAATTCATAAATTAAAAACAAATCTTAATGATAAATGTACTTAAATGATCATTTTAATTTAATCCAAGCAATCAACATATATAATTTATAGTAGAAACAATATGGAACATGCACTCGATTTTTATTTCCAAAAATCAGATGCACAAGTAGATGTGTATTATGGCTTATGTAGTGTTAATGGATTTTCTTTGAAATGATAAATATTGTCATGCACAATCCTAAAAAGAGACTCAATATGTTTACTAAAGTTAAGTTGAACATGTTAAAAATGCACATGGGTTACAAACATAAATTCAAAAGCGGGGTTGCATACAAAAATTCAAATATGTGAAGTGTAAGGTCCAAATAAAATTCAAAAATTGAAGGAACTTCATTACAGGAACAAAAATAAATTCTCAAAACTTGTATACGAGCCAATAACAAGATGGACAAACTTTCCTCAACCATTTATTAAAAGTGTGAAAAACAAAATTACCTTGAGATCAAACATTTAGTAGGAAAGAGATGCAAGTTCATTTTGCAAACTTTGAATTTCTTTTTGAAAAACATCATTTCGATTTCTCAAAACTGAAATAGAGTTACAACATGGTAAGTGTCTTGTTTGAACATTCATAATGGTAACTAAATGCAAATAAAACGTCTCAAAATGTCAGGACATTGAAAAAAACCATGAGAAAGTTGAAAGGAATAATGCAATGAGTTGGAGATGAATGGCATACCACTAAAACCGTTTGCCACCAAGCCAACATATGGAAACAATCGAGCTAGTTGGGCCATTATGGAAACAACATAGGCACCATAATTTAAGCCAAAACGTATGATACATGGCAGTGGAGGCTATCCAAAAGGCTCAATGGAGGCCATAAACATCACGATTAGCAACCAACCACTAATGCTAGGATAATCAAGTGCAATTGAGTTAAGTGATTAAGTCCATGTTCTTGTTGTGTTTGCTTTTACTACTGTGTGTAATTATGTGTTAAGTTTGTATGTGAGTGTAAGGGCTACTCTATATTTAAAGTGTTGCTTGAGTTTATTTTAATGGTGCGAGAAACCATTCTCAACTGTATTCATGTATACTCCTTCATGGTTTCATTCTCCATGAACAAACAAAGAACACCTAGAATTTTGTATCACCCGCTATTCATTTTTCTCTAAGGTTGAAGATCCATGACTATTATCAATTGACTGTATTTGGAAAAATTATGTTCAAACAAAAACCCTAACCCTAGATGACTATCAGGCTATGTTAAATACTAGGCCGCTAGGAAGAGAATGGTTCCATTCTTTTGTACTGTACTTGTTCCATAGTTGAGCAAAGCATCCAAGGAGTGGGATTTGAGAGCATAACAGAGGCAAAAAGAAGAGTCTGCAGTAGCCATTCTGACCACATAGTCATAGGCAACTCCATAGTGATTGCCCCTTTCTTTGTACTTGCATTTCATAACTGAAGAAAAGAGAGCAGAGCATAGGCCTTACCTTCTAGCTGGGTTTTCTCCCATATTTGGTTTCCCAGGATATATCTTGTATTCATTTGTGTGGATGGTGTGTATATTTGTCTGTTCTTTCATTTTTCATTTTTAGTTATTTTCATAAATATGAGTAATAAGCTACTAATAATTAATACAAGATCTATGGAAATAAATTGCATAATCTAAGATTTCAAAATATTATAAAATCTGTTGTGACGAACTCTTCCAGTGGCATATCCAATGCAGTTTACAAATCAGTCCTCCACTATGGTTGTATGAAACTTAATTTTGATGGTGCTTCTTTAGGAAACCTAAGGTTGATGAGGATTGAGGGAATCTTTAGGGATGAGAATGTAGACATTATATTTTCCTTTGTTGATTATGGGAAGGGGCACAAATAACTCAGTAAATCTTCAAATCGCTAAAATGGTATGTCTTTAACAAAAATCAAGGGTTGGCAATACCTTATTGTAGAAGGAACTTCATACATACAATTGACATGATTAAGAAGCTTAGAGATGAGTCTCAACCAGGGAAGGTAACAAATAAATGAGAGTTTCTCCATCCACTTGAAAACATCTCAACCATGCTTGACACTTCTAATTCATAGCCTTATCCCATGTCATATGAGCAACTAATAAACATATTAATCACTTGGTTGGGCTTGAAGAAAGAAAAAAAGGGGTAGATCTTGAATCATGTTGGGAAGACATTCTTTCTTTGGAATTATGCGAGACTTTAACTACCCAACCAATGAAGATTATCCATGGATTAGAGACAAGTACCTTTATAAAGTCTTGGATGGGGTGCCATCATGTAAACAAGTAAAGAAAGGTAAAATTAACATTTTAAAGGGGGAAGGCCAAAGGGGTTGGATCCAATGGTGGAAAGCGAGGAGTTTTTCACCATTGGGCAAGGTTCAATTCTAATGAGGGCTGCTTAAATTGGAGCCACGGGGACACCTTGAGGTAGTGATCGAGCATCTGGTTACACCTAGAGAGATTGTATTAAAAATAGTCTCGTGACTTGTGCACGCATAAGTGGATCAAAGCCCACCCCTAATGTCCTTCAATTTTTACATTCAAATCTCGTTAGCGCGATTGGATTTCAAGGGTTTCGTTTTGTAAGGCGACCAGGTTTGAAACTTGCGGTAGTTGGGAGGAGACACCCCAAAAAATCCTGCCATGTTAAGGGTTGGTGTGGCCCAAGCCATGTGCGATCTCTAAGTGATTTTGACAACTTAGATGCCCCTGAGTCATAGTTTCTTAGACCACAAGCTAGTCTTGCAAGTAACAAACATGCTAACAATCAAAATTTTAAATGGAAAGAAGAATGGAAGGAAAAACATAGAGAGAAGCTCCCCTCCCACCCATGTCCTAATTGTTCCCATTTCTAAATCCTATAAAGACTTGATAGTTAGTTTAATTGTGATAAAAAGGTATGCTCAATTGGAATGAACTAGAGGTGATTTAGAGAACTAGCCCTTGATATGCAACTTTTATCTCATTTTCACTCGAAACGCATCTTCTATCATTTTCTACTTTGCCTAAATTATAATAGTTTACTTTACATTATATTCATTTTAATTTTCATATTTAACCTTTTAAAAAAATAAATATAAACTCACACTATTTATATTATTGCACTATCTAAAACCATTTTATATTATTGCACTATCTAAAACCATTGCCAAACATATAAATTAATGTATCATTGCACGATTGAGAATGTATCATCCATTCGAGGGATGGAGTGTGCTTAGAGGAATGACATGGGGTCCACTTAAAATACAAATACGAATCTCAACGGACGGAGAGCGTGAATTCGAACTCGCGACCTCTGTCGTAGAAAACAACACGAAGGAGTCTTTAAAACCCTAAACCCTTAAAACTCGGGGTTGGAACCTTCAGCATCAACAGTGTTTACGGAGAGCTGATTCCTGTGACTCTCCCGGGATGGCATCTCGAGTATTGTCGAGGTCTCTTATATCTTCAGCCAGATCTGCACTTCATTCAAGTGGGCGCAACTCAGTTGGAGTCAGAGCCGCACCTGCCCGCAGCACCGCCTCATCTGCCACTGCCAGACCTCCTTCGCCATCCGCCACCACCAGAAACCATCTATTCAGAAACGACATTGCGAGCTCCCGAAGGCGCTTAGCACAGTCCACGATCCCATTACATAATGCTGTCGCAAATGCGAAGCTTAAATCTCACCTTGCCATCAACTCCAGCCCTTGCAGCGCCATCTCTCTCGGTATTCTCTCTCTGCTCTGCCTTAAACCATTTCTTCTGTTTTTTCAAAAACGTTTGCACACAAATTCTATCACTCTGTC